>FLSR01000950.1:122584-143763 GCA_900092035.1 Leuciscus waleckii | reverse complement strand
GCATTTTATAACGGGTGAATCTCGTCACTGGTGATTGTCGTTTGAACCTTTCTGGATCTGCCATCAAATTAATAAGTTTAATTATATCAAGTGCTGTGAGAAAAGGCTATACATTTCCACCTACAACATCCTCACACGCAATATAGCTAGCCGAGACACCGTCTTTATGTGTACAGATGTGACGTAATGACCTGCTCGAATTTCCCACGGAAATCCACCAGTACCACTGGAATTAAAAACATTATTACAAGCTTACCGTTTTGAATCGAGCTAAGGCAAGCAGAGAGTTTTGAACACTGGCTGGTTATGTACTTGCTCAAATTTATTTTGGATAATTTTTAACCCAAAAGTGTTACGGACTGGAGCTTTAATGAGGTTATTATTTAATCTTTCCATGAATTAGATGTACATTTCAGATATGTTGGCTTCAAGTGAAATGATTATGCACTGTCAAATTTGGCTGATTACAATAGTGATTACATTTTTGATTGGTGTTTTAGACTATTTTTAGCGTATAACCGTATACCAGATGTGCTTTTGAGAACACAAGCTCTTTTAAAATCCTAGAGCATTTTTTCCTTTTTTTTTTTTCATTTGCGTTTTACTGTTGAAAAAATTTTGTCAGTCCACATGCAACAACAAATACTATTATGTGCATTTGAGCAGTCAGAAATGCAAAGGGTGCATGCAGCTCCCCTCAGAGCAGAGCCGGCACCAGGACACATGAAGTGGGGGGAGAGGGGCCTTCATAAATCTTGAAGGGACCATTGCCATCACGTTAGTTTGCACTACAATTCAGAGAATCGGATCTGTCCGATTTACATCTCACAAATTCATCTATTTCTCCCAAAATACATAAAAGTAAGTGGCTGGTGAACTAGTAGAAGAATAAAGTGACCCTTATAGTAAGTGATATGTATAATTATCTCATATGAATAAAACACAATGTCAAATTATAATTGAAAGGATTATTATTGCCGCTTCCATAGACATCAGTGTGTATTTAGCAAACTATAAATGTTGTTTTAGTTTTTTGCTAGTACTCAATTTAAATACTATTTAAATGTCTGAAACCTAAAATACTGGTTTAAAACGTAGTTGAGATATATGAAAACCACTGAACGTGTCCATCTCTGGCTCAGCGCCAGCCGAAGCGCAAAAGCACATTTGAATTTAGCAGTTGATCATGTGATGCACTGAATGTTCTAATCACACCGGTGTGATCGTACGCATCAAAGGGTTTTGAGGGTGGAGGGGGGACAAATTGTAACTGAGGGGGCACAAATCAGATCTGAGGGACAATGCCCCTTTTTGCCCCCTCGTGGCGCCGGGCCTGATCAGGAGTAGCCACGTATGAAAGAGTCCTCTGCCATTTCCCTACTGGCCTGTATAGAGCTGTGCAGTGGGAATTACGCCGTCAACTTCTCACTAGCTAAAATAATGTAAACTCATTTCGGCTGAGGCCCAGCTATAAGATGTCAGCGTGTATGAATGCGAAAAGTGCATTGGACGCATTAGGACTTGACAGGGGCCCTTCTTGAAATAAGTGAAATTAATGGAGCTCTTTTCATGTACGACAAGGCCGCGGCACCCCTTTCAGCCTGCTTACAGTCAGAGAAAAGTCAATACTTTTTTATTACTCCAGGCTGACCTACCTTCTGCACTACAAGTGCTAGCTGTGCTAATTGGTTTCAGTTGTGGGGGGAAAAATAGAAAAGCTTCATTCCGAAGAACATTGGAGCAAATAAATCAATCTCATATTTTTTTATTCCTTGTCTGTTTTTATTGGGTAATGTTGGCGAGAGAGGCAACAAATGCTTGGTTAAAATATGGGTTCCATGGGCTAAAAGGTGTCTAAGTGCCCTGAGTGCTTATCTGAAGTCCGCTGTTGTTCCACTGCTGTTATGTAGCTATTAAATGAAACACACTCTGAGGTGAAAGATAACAAAGAACATGGGTTACAGCTATTTTAAGAGAACAGGTTGACGTGACAAATAAGAACATCAGCTAGAGGAGAGATTCATTTTATATATTCAGAAGGCGAGGGCACTTTTCCGTAGTACTGTTTTATTGGACATTTTTTATCATATAATGACTTGAATATACTTAAAAAAGTTTCATATGCACTATCAATATTACTTTCATTATATACCTTTTCCCAATTTAGTGCCAGTAGATTGTTCTTAAATGCAGTTATGGTTTCCACTGTCCTTACTCGTCTGTAATTTAGTTTTTCTTCTGGCTGTTTTCTCTGGTTGTTGCTATTATAAACAGTAAAAACTGGTAGATGGTCACTGATGTCGTTAATTAATAGTCCACTCACTGTATTATTATCAATGTCATTAGTGAATATGTTATCGATTAAAGTAGCACAATGGGATGTGATTCTACTTGGTCTGGTAATTTTGGGGTATAAACTCATGCTGTACATTGTATTTATAAATTCATCAATCCTTTTGTGCTTATTTGGATTAAGCAAGTCAATATTTAAATCACCACAGATAAATACAACTTTTTGATTCGTTTTTGAAAACATTTCCTCTATCCAGTTATTAAATGCTTCGATACTAGAGCCTGGTGCTCTGTATATACAGCTGATTATTAATTTTTTACTTTTTTCTTCATATATTTCAATTGTTATACATTCTAATAAATTATCAATCACAGTTGTCATTTTTTCCACTACTTTATAATTTAACATTTTATCTGCATACACAGCCACTCCTCCACTCTTGTTCTTTCTATTTACACAGTTAAATTCATATCCATCAAGTTCAAAATCCATTCCTTTTGCCCCCGCTTCTGTGTGTGTATGGCGTGACATAGCCTGTTACATCAGCTCGGCAGATAGCTAACAGTTTCCCCAAGACAAAGAATGAAGCTTGTTTATCCTTTCCAAACTTTACTCAGGAAGCACTGTAAAACTGCAAAGAACAATACATTTCAGTATTCAATTCAAATACATAAGTTGTTCAAGAACAATATTCTCTTGCATTAGCGCTGTGGAGATTCAGGTTGCGTGTTTTAGACCAGGTCAGCCTCTAGGGGGGGTCACTGAGAGCCAATTTGCTCTGAGAGATGCTCCGAGACAGCCTGTGTAGCTGCTGCAGCAACTAGGCCACTAGCAAAAGCTGAATCCAGTCCAACTAAAAATATCTGACGCAGATCTTTTGTGCAGTGCTGCGAAAAAGAGGGCAGGATTTGTTGTGGCTCGTGTATTCATCATTAACTGGATGACTGGGAGAATGTGTTATAGCAGTGATGAAGAGCCATTGCTAGTCACAGCAACTACTGTGAGGGTGGCGTGGTCATCCAGGCATCGGGGAAGAGAGATTTTGATAGTGTTTGTTTTTGTGGAGTGGAGATACAATCATATTAGCTTTTGCTAGTCATTGTAAAATACTTGTAGTGACAGTTAGTGCACAGTTGATGAACTGAATAAACTTTTACACAGTAAAACTTTATAACAGAATTCACTTACTTGGCACTAATGTTTTTGGAAATAAAATGACTTGCGTACTTGTGATGGACTGGCCATCCGTCCAGACTCTAGCATCCCTGCCACCCTACATTGGACAAATGGTTTGGAAAATGGATGGATAAATGGATGATTTGGATGCGATTTACTCACATATGCTCTTCGTTGGAGCATGAGCACTACTCGCCAGGCCACGTCTCGAGCTAAAAACTCACATTTAAAGTCTTATATGAGCCTATAAGAAAGAAAAATCACATATGGGATCTCTTGAATATCTCACTTTTTCTCATAGATGGCAAAAAGATTCCATTGAGAACAAATTGAGACTAATTTGCAAATTTTTCTTCTCGGTAAAAGAGTTTAGTAATCTCAATCTGACATGTCTACTCTAGAATTTCAGGATAGATCTCAATTATGTCTCAAATAGTGCTGCTAAGATTTGTAAAGACAACCTGCCATCAAAAGTCAGATTTCAATATGAACTTACCTAACGTATGAATTCACCTAATTTTCCTAACAAAATACATTATCTCAGCTATTTATCTTATAAAATTATAAATTGTTATCGTTATCTCTCATTTTAATATCTCTAATATATACATGTATTTGTTATTTACACTACCATTAAAAAGTTTTGACTTTTGTTTTTGAAAAAAGTCTCTTACGCTCACCAAGGCTGCATTTCTTTGATGAAAAATAACAATAAAAATAGTAATATTGTCAAATACTATTACAATTTAAATTAGCTGTTTTCTGTCATATTTTATATTTTAAAATGTAGTTTATTTCTGTGATGACAAGGCTGAATTTTCAGCATCATTACTCCAGTCTTCAGTGTCACATGATCCTTCAGAAATCTTCCTAAAATGCTGATTTGTAGGTCAAGAAACATTTTTGTGGAAACCATACTAGATTTGTTTCTTCTTTGATGAATAAAACATTCAAAAGAACAGCATTTATTTGAAATAGAAACCTTTTGTAACATTTGTAGCATTAAATGTCTTTACTGTCACTTTTGATCAATTTAATGTATCCTTGCTGAATAAAAGTAAAGTAATCTTGCTGACCCCAAAAGTTATTCCGAAAGAATTTTCGGACACATGTGAGATTAAGTTAAGTACTCATTAATTTTCCTGAGCTGTGAAAAAGGAAGCTCAGAGCAATAACATTTTCCTTTGGAAGCGTGTGTGTGTGTGTGTGTGTGTGTGTGTGTGTGTGTGTGTGTGTGTGTGTGTGTGTGTGTGTGTGTGTGTGTGTGTGTGTGGTGACGCGAGACTACTAGTAAATGTAAACAGCACGCTATGTTAGGAGTCGCCACAAGAGGTCTCTCTTTTGCCCAGATAAACAACAGAACATAACACTCCCCGCTTGTTATAATGTATTATAACACTATTCCCTTTTTACAAGTAAAACAACTTCTGAGACTGGTCTAGAATACACCCGCTGAGTACCCTGTCTGCCCACCCTAACATCCACTTTGCGAACTTTAGAGTCTTTGCTGAGAATGGCGTTTACCACCACTCCGACAGGCCATTCATTCCGCTTGACCTGAGCATCCTTGGCAGACAACATCTCCTTCACTCAGGTTTGGCTTGTCCACGTGCCACTTTCTCCTTGGTTGGAGTAACACTAGGTATTCTTGACGCCAGCGTTTCCAGAATGAGTCGGCCAACGCCTGTTCTTGTTTCCACTGCTTGCTGTATAGGTCTTTAAGGTCATACTCTCCTGCTGGTGGCAGCACTGGGTCGACTTTCTGTGTAAGCAGCATGGCAGGTGTGAGCACTGTGGGCATGTCTGGGTCGGATGACACAGGAACAAGGGGTCTAGCGTTCATAATGGCCATGACTTCAGCCATGAGTGTGACCAAAACTTCATGAGACAGGTGGGCAGTGTTTGTCTGTAACAGCAGTGCATCCAGTATTCTGCGGGCAATGCCTATCATACGCTCCCACACTCCACCCATATGTGAGGAGTGGGGAGGATTAAAGGTCCAGGTGCAGCTTTGGTTGTGAAGGTAAGTTTTAAGTTCATGATCATCAGGTTTGATCTGAAGTTCCTTGCATGCCCCAATGAAGTTCGTTCCCTGGTCTGAACGAAAAAGGCGAACAGGACCACGGACAGCTGTGAATCTCCTTAGTGCATTAACAAAGCTTGAGGAGGAAAGAGACTAGAGCACTTCGATATGCACAGCTCTTGTTACCATGCAAGTAAAGATGACTGCCCAGCGTTTGTTCTCTGCAATGCCGCCGCCAGTTCGTCTTGAGCTTATGGTCCATGGGCCGAACACATCGACACCAACATTTGTGAACGGAGGACCTGGGTCGAGTCGTTCAGAAGGTAGGCTTGACATTTTTTGTTCTTCCATTCTTCCTCTCAGCTTATTACAGGTCACACATCTATGTATGATGCTTGCCTCCAATCAGCCACAGTCCAGCAGAGCGAACAACACCCTCTGTCAGATGCCTTCCCTGATGAGCGACCTTTGCATGGTAATGCCTCACCAATAAGGTTGCTACGTGGTGTTTTCTGGGAACAATGATTGGATGTTTCTCTTCCCAGGGTATGTCAGTCAAAGGAATGCGTCCTCCAACTCTCAGCAGACCGTCTTTATCCACAATTGGATTCAGTTTCCTCAGAGGGCTCGACTTTGGAACGACTTCACTTCTGGAAAGGCATTTCATCTCCTCAGCAAATGTATCGTGTTGAGCGTTTCTGATGACTATTAGTTTTGCTTGTGTCTTCTCATCTGTATTGCTGATTGAGCCCTTTGCACAAGACCTGGCCTTGTGTATGAGATAGGTAACGGCTCGAATAAGTGACTTCCAGCTGGAGAAGCGTTCAAATCGGTTTGATCCCAGCTCTCCTTCGTAGGTCTTGGTTATGAAAGCTTGGATCTGTGGGCGTACGTCTGCGTCTGCTTCAGGGTCAATGAGCTCAAACTCCTCTGGCGGTGAGGTGTCTTTGGCTAAGAAGGCTGGACCTTTGAACCAGTTGGTGTCTTTCAACATGGCTGCTGGCACTGAGCGAGTCCCATGGTCTGCTGGGTTGTGTTCTGTGCTGACAAAGTGCCATTGTTCCGGGCTTGAAGACTTTCTAATGCGTGTGACTCTGTTGGCGACATATACATAGAATCTTCTACTTGTATTGTTTATGTAGCCCAACACAATCCGGCTGTCTGTGTAGAATGTGACTTTGTGGATGTCTACATCGAGTTCTTCAGTAATTAAGTCTGCCAATTCAACAGCCAAGACAGCAGCACAAAGCTCGAGCCGTGGAACAGTGTGCGGGGGATGAGGAGCCAGCTTTGCCTTGCCCATGAGGAATCCAATGTGAGTGTGTCCATTTTTATCTGTTGCTTTGAGATAGGCCACTGCTGATATGGCCATAGTGGAGGCGTCGGAGAAGATGCAGAGTTCTCTGTGTTTTGTGGAGCACAAGGAAACTGGCACATAGGGTCTGTCAATCTGAAGCTGCTCAAGCTCACAGAGTGAGTCCGTCCACATTCTCCACTGTTCCTCTTTCGGCGCTGGCAGAGGAGCGTCCCATTCAGCTTGCTCGGCAGACAACTCCCTGATAAGGCTTTCCTTTGATTGTGACAGGTGCTACAAACCCCAGGGGGTCGTAAAGTCCATTGACTGTAGACAGGATTCCCCTCCTAGTAAATGGCTTCTTCTCTCTAGATACACGGAACGTGAACGTGTCTGACTGCAAGTTCCAGGAGAGTCCCAAACTCCGCTGCAGTGGCAAGGGGTCAACAGTTAGCTCTAGATCCACCAAGTCCTTGGCCCGCTCCTCAGGGGGAAAGGCATCCATCACAGTACGACTGTTAGAGGCTATTTTGTGTAACTTGATGCTTGACTCTGCTAACATCTCTTTTGTGTTTTTCAGTACAGCGATGGCCTTTTCGTCAGTGGGGAATGAGGAAAGCCCATCATCCACATAGAAATTTCTCATGACGAAGTGTGTAGCTTCACTGTCCCGTTCCTTTACTCCATGCAAGGCTGCTCTTCTCAGGCCGTATATGGCTACTGCAGGGGAAGGAGAGTTGCCAAAAACGTGCACTTTCATGCGGTACTCAGTGATGTGTTTGTTTGGGTTGTTATCTTTGAACCACAAAAAAACGTAGAAAATCACGATGATCTTCCTGTACAATGAAGCAGTAGAACATCTGCTGGACATCTGCAGTTACCGCTACAGGTTCTCTGCGGAAACGCATGAGGACCCCAAGTAGGGTGTTATTCATGTCAGGCCCACTGAGAAGAACGTCATTAAGGGAGGTGCCTTCGTGCTTCGCACTGGAATCAAACACTACACGTATTTGGTCCTTTTTCTGTGGGTGATAAACACCGAATATTGGTAGGTACCAGCATTCTTGTTGTGGCTTCAGTGCCGGTGCAAGCTCCGCTTGGTCAGCGTCAAACATTGCTTGCATGAAGTTGAAGAAGTGTTCTTTCATGCCATGTTTCTTCTCCAGCATGCGACGGAGGGAGGCGAGGCGATTGACAGCATGTTGTCTGTTGTTAGGCAGACGCAGCCTGTTCGGCTTAAATGGTAGCGGTGCTACCCAGCAGTTTGCTTCGTCTATGTAGACTTCCTATCCATAGGTCAAGGAACAACTCATCTTCGATGGACAGGCCAAGCTGATCGTCGCGCTGTGTTCTTTGAAACACGTCTCTTCCCAGGCTATCTGCTTCATTGGCTGTATGAGACACACATGGAAAGGTGTGGGGTGGTACAGCGTTGTCAATCTTCTCTCTGACCATTAAGTTGCTGATGCATGGGTTAAGGATGGAGTGGCGTCCGCTTATCAGCACACTGGTTCTGAAGACGCTGGCAGTAGTAGTTTTATGTGCTCTTCCCAGACACACATCTCCGATTATCACCCATCCAAGGTCGAGTCGCTGCGCAAACGGTGCATTGTGTGGCCCATTACATTGTTCACGCACTTTGTGCAGCCGGATTATGTCTCGCCCAAGTAGAAGGAGGATGGACGCGTTGGGATCCAGGGCTGGGATTTTGTCTGCCAAGTGTTTGAGGTGAGGATGATGTCTGGCTACCTCTGGTGATGGTATTTCGGACCTGTCGTCTGGCAGCATGTCACACTCAATCAGAGTAGGCAAGGGAATGTGGATGTTGCAGTCTACTGACTCCACTATGAAGTTGCTGGCACGTCGCCCTGCTGTATCCACCACTCCTGAGCATGTTTTCAGAGTGTACCTCCACCCTGCGTTTTGAATTCCAAAATGTTCGAAGAATTCTGTTCTTCCAAGGGACTTATTGCTCTGCTCGTCAAGAACAATGTAGGTCTTCATGGCTTTGTCTCTTTGGCCAGCAGGATACACTAAAGCGAGACAGATTTTGGAACAGGATTTTGACGTGTTCACACTCCCACAGATTTCTGTGCATTTGGACGTCACAGACGGAATGACTTCCAGCGGCTGCCCCTCCCCGCTGTGATCCACGGTACTCACATGAACATCAGTTTTCCATGGGGCGGGCCCTGGATGAAGCGCTGACAGGTGTTTGTCACTGTTGCACTCCTGGCACAGCAGAGGCCTGTTACAGTCATTAGCGACATGAGTGGATGAAGCACAGCACTTGAAACAGATGCGTTTTCTTTCAGAACGCTTTCCTTTCCTCGAGAGTTTTGTTTCTGAAGCCACGACATTTTCTCAATGGATGAGGCTTGTTATGTAGTGGGCACTGTTTGTCGGGATCCTCTTTTTTCCGAACTATTGTTGTATTATCGCTGTCGCTGTCGCTGCCACTTGTTGAGATTTCAGTCCTCCTTACAGCAACTGATGTTCTCACGTGATGACTGGCTGGCTGATAAACACTCTTTTCTGTCTTTGTTGCATACCATGCTCCTGTAATGCTGGCAAAGCTAGGATCGTTGCGTGTTTTTGCCTCTTCACAAACAAAGTTGACAAAGACTCCAAAGGGAGGATATGGCACCCTGTGTTGGTCTTTGTAACGTGATCCTACAGTAATCCACTTCTCTTGTAGGTTGAGAGGGAGTTTCTGGACTATTGGGGTTACTCCACGGGAGGTGTTGAGATATGAGAGACCAGGTAAGTATCCATCTGCTCTGGCTGCTTCAAGTTCCATGAGAATGTCTCCCAGTTCTCTTAATTTGTGGTTTTCTTTGGCTGAGATCTTAGGAAATTCCTCAACTTTTCTCAGAAGAGCATTTTCAATCACCTCAGGTGAGCCATAAACATCCTCCAGTCTTTGCCATAACATCTTGAGGCCTGTGGGTGCATTGTGAATGTGTACCGCTCTGATCCTTTTAGCTTGCTCAGATGACGAGGGCCCGAGCCATTTGCACAGCAAATCAAGTTCCTCTCTAGCGGAGAGTTTCAGGTCATCATTAGAGCTGATAAAAGACGCCTTCCAGGCCCAGTAGTTCTCCGGCTTGTCGTCGAACTTCAGTAGGCCTGAGCTCACCAGCTCTCGTCGCATCAGGTACTTCCCTAGGTCTGTTGCAGCCACTGCACTGGGTGGGCTTGTGTTGAACATAGGCAGTGACTGTGTGTAGTAAGACTGGGGAGGCTTGAAATCGTCACTGGTTTGTTTCACATTGTGGGAGAGATCACTATAGCTGTATGATTTTCTCTGTGCAGTGCTGCATATCTGATTGGGGTCCGATTGGTTCTCCTTTGTACGAGTGGAGTTGAGTCTGTTCAAGAAACCTGTGTTCACTGATTTCACTTGGTGACGCGTTGACTTGATTGTCACATCTGTTCACTTCACTGCTGTCCATGAAAAGCTGGCGCACTGGTGAGGTAGTCCGTGGTCTTGCATCTGATTGTGAAACTGTAGCTAAATTTACTGTATTGGCTGCTTTTGCACTCTGATAAGGCTGCTGACCTGGATGTGTAATAGGAATCTGCATCGCAGCATTTCCACAATGAATTTCGACTGGAGTTAGAGGCATTGTGTTTTTTTTTATTTGCTGAAGTGGATTTAACAGTTCATTTTCCTCCTCAGCAGCTGCTTCAAGGCTTTCAGCTTCGGCGTTAGCAGCAGCCAACGCCCTTGCTAATTTCAGTTCATGCAAACTGGCGCTTAGAATGGCTTGTTGTTTTATTAGCTCTGCCTCTTTTCTAGCAAATGCAAGCTCCGCACGTGCAGCTTCTGCTTTAGCCCGTGCCTTCAATGCCATAGAATTAGTTGCAGATTGTCTGCTGATTCTTGAGCAGTTAGATATTTGTGATCTGGTTTCTAATCCATCCAAATCCTCTTCTTCTATTCTTTGTGCCATGATGGTTGCTTTATGTGATTTTCTACTCACAGTTCGACAAACGCTGGCCGTTAGAAGAGTTGCCTTTTTACTGTTCTGCCCCCGCTTCTGTGTGTGTATGGCGTGACATAGCCTGTTACATCAGCTCGGCAGATAGCTAACAGTTTCCCCAAGACAAAGAATGAAGCTTGTTTATCCTTTCCAAACTTTACTCAGGAAGCACTGTAAAACTGCAAAGAACAATACATTTCAGTATTCAATTCAAATACATAAGTTGTTCAAGAACAATATTGACATTTAATCTGTTGAAAGTATAAAAATAAATGCGCTAGCTTAATGCTAACTTCTATAGGAAATTACATTACGAGGCTAACGTTTAGCATATGCAATCAAAATACACATTTAGAACGAACTCAACTTCATAAACAAAGGATCTCATTACTAGTATTCTTAGTGCTAGATGATGATATAACTGTATGACTTCGTACTTACAGGCAAACGTGTTTTCTGGCCGAATTAAATCCAAAGAGAAAATATGAGACTGCTTAATTCACCGAGAGACATAGAACTGACGCGAGACTACTAGTAAATGTAAACAGCACGCTATGTTAGGAGTCGCCACAAGAGGTCTCTCTTTTGCCCAGATAAACAACAGAACATAACAATCTTTATTGATCCATGTTTCTGATATAGCAATAATTTTAAATGGTTTTATAAACTGACTTAGATATTCCCTTATGTTATTGAAATTTGCATACATACTTCTGCTATTAAAATGGATTATTGATAATTTGCTGTAGTTTTAGTGGTCAGATTGTACTGTTCATCTGTGTAGTAGCAGCAGTTGTTGTTAATGTTAGAGAAAAAATTATTGTCCGGGTCTATGTCATGCTCCATGTCCAGTAAATTATGATCAGTGTATTGAAATGTTCTCAATTCAAGTTTTTCATGATCAGCAATCCTCTGTGTTATATCTCCAATGCCTCCATGTGTAGATGAATGACTTCTGTCAGACCTTGTCATTATAATGTGTTGTGTATGAGCCATCATACCTTACTGTCCGGATTGTAATGATCATTCGTATTTTTCCAGTTCCTCGATGTTCCTGATGACAAGGGCTTTGGCTTGCTCAGGTGTCCCATTAAGTTTAATAAATACTTTACAGTTTGATGTCCATGTATGTTGAATTTTTCCCTGTTTTCTCATAAGACGTGCTTTTCTAGCGATATCGGCGTTTCATTTAGTCAGATGCTCATTGATGAATACGTTTGATCCCTTCAGTTTCCTTCCTTGTTTTAACAGAGCTATTTTGTGTTTTCGGCTGATAAATCTCATAATGACAGCTCGTTTATCGTTGCCATCTCTCCGGGGCAGAGGGTGGCAGGCCTCTATGTTGTTGCAGTCCATTTCAATCCCTTTGGATTGTAGGAAGGCAGCCACATGTTGCTCTACGGAATTTACCTCCTGTTCACCGAGCTCACCCTCGTTGTCATCGGTCACCGCCCGAGAGTATGACCAGGGTTTGATCCGGAGCCCGGTCACAATCACATCATTTATCCGGGTGTACTGCTCCAGATCCGCCACTCGACTCTGCGGTGCACCAGAGCCGGTCCTTCTCCGCGTTCTGGATCTTGAGTGCCTTTACCTCCTCCACCAGGTCCATGATGGCTTTCTGCTGCAGTTTCACAACAGAAATCTCCTCAGACAAGAAGTCCAAAGATTTTTTTAATGTCGTCACCCTCCTTGGCTGTCAATGCCTTCTTCGGACCCATGTTGCTAGGATACTCGAGGTAGCGTCGTTACCCCAGCCGCTCGCTAGCTAGTTTGTCAACTAGCCGCCTTGCTCCGTTCTTTCAGTCCGTGTTTCAAAAATCAGCGTCGTTAAATCAGGCAGAATTCAAACCAAGGGTGTCGGCAGATAGTCCAGTGTCCGTAATCCAAGTCAGTATCCAAGTCAGTATCCAATAAACACAGAATAGTCCAAAACCGAGCAGCACCAAAACACCACTCTCCACTTCCCATGTGAGACGAGATCACTTTACACTTTACTGCTTATGGAGAACCTTAAGCAGGGGGCATTATTTGTTGTTCCTGATGAAGCCAAATTCCTGAATTTCAACAGCAAATGTAAATAAGCACTGGATTTAACTGAATAAACATGCACTGACACATTCACATATATTCGAATAAGTCTTGACATTTGTTTAGAATCAATGATAATCAGTATTCAATGATCTGTCTTAAATAGCCTAATTGTTTTTCAGCAATGCAGAATGATGATTACTTGTTTGCTGGTGTTGCCATTGCCCTTTCCGTTGTGCATGGGGGATCAGGACCACAGTTTATTTCACCAAGCCTCTTCAAAGCACTGACAATTAACCCTGAGGGCACAGTCATTGCTGATCAAGAGGTTACAGATCCGATGCTTTAAAGAGTACGTTTTTAGTACAAAATAGTTTTAATCCTTTAAATATTCTCTTAATAATCTGTTGCTTCCTTGTCATAGTTGCCTTCCGGGGATTATGATGCTTTCACAAATATAGAGTCCATCATAGATATGGCTGGGACTTTTGCAGTTATCAAGGACCATCAAACAGCCAGGAAGGTTGCCTTAGCACTGCACACTGTACTGTCTTGGTCGCAACCAGTCTGCATTTGAAAGGTGTGCATTCCTGTACAGTATTCATATTGTGGATTATATTTTACAATTCATTTTATAATTTGTAATGATGTTAGTGTATATTAAATTAATTACATAACTGCATATTTAAAATTAGGTGCCATCACTTGACTATGGCTTGTACTCAAGTTGGTAATTCTTTGATTATGACGTATCAGAATCAAGGAAGGTTTGAAAACCCTGGGGGTTCTGGAGGCAATGCAGGAAAATCCGACTTCCTTTTCAACGGTTATGTGCCATGAACCTCAACAGTTCACTTACTGCAGCTTCTCTTCATTGATGCAGCCTGAACTGAATCTGCCAGGTTCTTCCAAAAGGAACACAGAAAACCTTGTTCTAGCTTTCTGGAGAACCCTGTTGATTGAAATTGAATGTAAAGTCATTTTTGAGTCCTAAGAGATGTCCTTTAAAATGCTTATTATTAGTTTAATGAAAAATGTATGAGTAAACCCCTTCTCTTCTTTGCTTATTACTTAATCTACTATAAAGTAGGTTCTATATATATTTTTGAGGCTTAAACACGGAAAAATTTCGATTTTCGTGATATAAATCGGGTCCCCGGTGCATCCACCAACCCACAAAACGTGAAAAAAAAAGGTGCAATACTTTATTCTGGTAAGCCTTTCTCTGCATGCATGTCAAAAAATATGACGATCAGATTTCACTCCCCTTCTGAGGTATGAAGGGAATCTTATTATAATATTAAGGGCCCTTAATCTGCACGTTTCCATTCACGGCGCTGCCATTTGGTTTTCAACAGTATAACCAGTTCTAACGCAACGCAAAATTTCGAGCAAAGCATGCAAACTGTTATGTCGTTGCTGCACAGACGAGCACTGAACACTATTTAAGAGTCCCAGCCTCAGATGAGACGAGAGAGCAGTGGATTCATTTTATTTTCAACGTAAATCCCCCAGGAACAGATCCATCAATTTAACTCCACAACAACTATACGTTATCCACTAACCATCAGAAACGTCCGGGTCCGTCTAAATAAGCCCTATTCGCACTGGATTAGTATTATCTGGGGACCTCGTGTGCTTTAGAAATTACCCACCCACATCTGAATTTCGTGTGAAAACTCACCTGTATCTGGTGCTCTGCAACTGAGATGAAGTGACTGAGGTAAAAAAATCCTTTTAGTCAACTTGACGGAACCTGTCAGTCAACACGAGAAAGTACAATGAGCGAATCTTCTATGCGCAAAACACTCTGATTCGAAATACACGCAATAATCTCAAATTCGTGACAACATCGTGTGTAATTCACCCTATTATCAAGATTTCTTAAAACATGAACAAGAGCGCGACGAAATGGCGCGAGGCCGGCAAGATCCAAACTCAGAAAAATGAAAACCGTGTGACATTTCAAACCACAGACGTATTAACTGTTATTTATATCAACCATATCGACTCAATTTGACAGGTACTTTTTTTAAATTTAAAGATTGGTGAAAATGTACCTGTATCTGGCGCTCTTCAACTGAGATGACTGACTGCTGAGGTAAAAAATCCGGTTTCGGTTGGTGAACGAGCAGCTTTTAATCAACTTGATTATAGCTCTAGTCAACACAAGGAAGTACAATCAGCGAATCACGTAGCCTATGTGAATCAGCGAATTATGTGCAAAACACTCTGACTCGAAATGGATAATATAATAATTCAGAAAAAAAATTAAAAATGCTTTTACTAATGGTCATTTGCACTTATGATTTTAATGAATGATTTATTGTCAGAAATTACGTATTTGTGAATAATATTTACACTACAATATTTGTCCACACTGTACTTTTTGACTGCCTCCTTGTGTTCAGTATTGTAACAATATTTGTCCACACTGTACTTTTTGACTGCCTCCTTGTGTTCAGTATTGTAACAATATTTGTCCACACTGTACTTTTTTACTGCCTCCTTGTGTTCGGAATTATTTCTATATTTATCTGTGCTAAATTTTCTTAGTTTTTCTTGATGCTGTTCATTTTGCTTATACTTTTCAGTGCTGGATGTCATTAGTTTCTCTTTGTAAGTTTCATCTTCATGATATCTTTTGTTTGTATTGATTTTTACGCTCTGTTTAAAGTCATTATTATTGGTATATAGCACTTTTTTTCTATAGAGTGTACGTGGGTCTGACTTAGCATTTAACGATGCATTTAACACTGTAGCTTCAAATGGTGATTTACAAATGGAAGCACAACTATTATCCTTTGTTTTCACACATACAACAACTTCATAGTGACAACTATTTACATGTTTCAAGTAAATCCCATTGAATTGACAGCTATGCCTACTTGATGTGACAGTTAAGGTGAATATTTAAGCCACTTGTCTTGACTGTATGTAAATATGTCCACACCAATTAAATCACTGGCTGCTTGTATTTCCAGCTCTGTTGCCCAAGTTCCGACATATTTCATTCTTGAACTGTCAATGTAGTTTGCAACAGAAGTGTGTCCTTGTCTGAGATACTGACTATACCTTCCTTCATTCTGCAGTATGTGTGAGACAACAGCACGTCTCAGTTTTCTGTGTTCTCGTTCACTTCCACTTACAGCAAAAGCCATAGATCTGAAGAAGCAATTTCCATCAGCTACGATATCTTTGGTCTTACAAGGCCAGCCATTTCAACGATCTCATCTGGGTTATTCTGTTCTTTCACAACGTGTACTATGTTCAGCTTCAAGCAAACACTTTTTTGTTGCTGTACTGTTAATGGATTAAACTGAAAAGATATGACCACTTGTTAGACCACTGTTATGACCACTTGTTAGACCACTGTTATGACCACTTGTTAGACCACTGTTATGACCACTTGTTAGACCACTGTTATGACCACTTGTTAGACCACTGTTATGACCACTTGTTAGACCACTGTTATGACCACTTGTTAGACCACTGTTATGACCACTTGTTAGACCACTGTTATGACCACTTGTTAGACCACTGTTATGACCACTTGTTAGACCACTGTTATGACCACTTGTTAGACCACTGTTATGACCACTTGTTAGACCACTGTTATGACCACTTGTTAGACCACTGTTATGACCACTTGTTAGACCACTGTTATGACCACTTGTTAGACCACTGTTATGACCACTTGTTAGACCACTGTTATGACCACTTGTTAGACCACTGTTATGACCACTTGTTAGACCACTGTTATGACCACTTGTTAGACCACTGTTATGACCACTTGTTAGACCACTGTTATGACCACTTGTTAGACCACTGTTATGACCACTTGTTAGACCACTGTTATGACCACTTGTTAGACCACTGTTATGACCACTTGTTAGACCACTGTTATGACCACTTGTTAGACCACGGTTATGACCACTGTTATGACCAAGTTTTATAGCCCCGTTGTGATGTACACACCGTTCAGTTATTTCTGCCAATTTTTTAAGAGGTGGCAGAGCCTCTTCAGGATCAGCAGCCATCCGGTCCGCCATCCTCTTCTTTGCGGCCTGGGAGCGCCGGGCTTGCTTTGTGCGAGGCATCTGTACACACAAAAACATAAAAAACTAATTAAATTACACATTACTGCATCACAATTCACAAACAGTACAAGAAAGAATAAAAAATGTAAAAATAAAATGCATTAAAATATCAATTAGTGTTTGTTCACATTAAAACATGGTCTTCTATTAATGATGATAATTTTGCATTTCAATGTTTAATTTATTTATCAGATACAATGTTTTTATATGAAAGATTTAAAAAATGTATTAATCTACATAGTAAATATGCTTGTAAATAAACTTTGTATTTTAGAGAACATAACGTGAGTGCACTAATACCATAATCAGGAATGCATCATGCTCTGAATCCCCAGAAATAACCGTATATCTGAAACACTTCTAAAATCAACTAGATTGCACGACCCTGTTTTACTTAGTTTTACCACTAGATGTCAGTATAACCAAGTTTTCTCATTTTATTTACATCTTTATAACAGTTAAGACCT
The DNA here is from genome assembly GCA_900092035.1 of Leuciscus waleckii. Classification (NCBI taxonomy): domain Eukaryota; kingdom Metazoa; phylum Chordata; class Actinopteri; order Cypriniformes; family Leuciscidae; genus Leuciscus; species Leuciscus waleckii. Next base: position 126,393 of record FLSR01000950.1, on the reverse strand, counting down.
TCATCCCCTTATTAGATTTTAAATAGATTTCCCCAATTTTCTTTTATTGACAAACACACAATGCCACATCCTGCCCGGCAACATATATAGTGAATATATCTATGATATACATTATATGAGTTATAAAGCAAAAGTTTAAATCTCGAAATTAAAAATGAAGATAACAATAAAAAAATGTTTGTTAACAGAAAAGACGAATGTTCTGCAGGGACACACATTAGTTTTCCTAATTTACATTTATATTCAATTGCATGCTATTGTTCTTTTATAGTTGCTACTCTCATAAAAAAAAATTATAATAATTACATGGTGACTTTTAAACCTAAATTTAACGTCCAACAACAGATATTTCAGCAAAATTAATATTTTTGCTCTGAATTTTAACTCTTTGTCTCTAATAGACTCGGTCGGTGTGTCGCGTTATAGCTGGGTGGAGTTGGCGTGGGGGAAAACAATCTTTTCCCGCTGACTGGAAAAGCATTGTGTTAACCCAGTATAGCCTACGTAGAATCACTTCTGAAACATGGAAAAACTGAACCTTACTGTCCGGACAGTATCTGTGACAGGACAAATAAAACAATGGAATTGCCAGATATGTCATTTTCTCATTAAAATGTATGCTGCTCCTCCAAACATCACACACCAATAGCCTACTTAGCTTCATTCAAAGACTGGGTGATGTATGAAGTGGTTTATTCAGTGTTCCTGAATTTAATGGATTTAGAGTATGTATTCATTAAATAAAATTACCATATAACAGTATTGGCTATGAAATAGATATGCATTGCACATGGCATATTACAAAAATATATACGTTTGTTTGTACTAAAATATAAACGTGTCAACAAATGGCTCCACACGATCCCAGCTTAGGAATAGGGTCTTATCTAGTAGCCTAAATCACATTCATTGTTGATAATTGCAGCCATACAATTACTACTGTAAAACATTCACAACTTTATCCAAATGTTTCCTTATACTATATACGTTTGACTATTATCACTATATTTTATCAAAAAAGTAACATCTTACCTCAAAATCAGGTTTCACAGTCTTCTGCAACATAAAAAAACAAACAAAAAAAAAACACACAATTTGATTAAAACAAAAGCATTACATTTTACAAAAATATTATATATTTTATATATTGTGCTCTCAAAATGCACAACTGGCTTCATAGTATCCACATGACTTTATTGCACATCGTTTTACATCATGCCAATTTATAAATTTAAGCGATTTTAAACTATAATGTACTCGCAAGTTCTCTGAGAGAGTCTTCAGTCAATGACCACTCAACCACACTGAACAGTGTATTACACATTTTTTCCCTCTGTGGTCTCGAATACTTTTGTTGGAATCGGTACTGACTATTAGATTTTTGGTATCGTGACATCCCTACAAACACATGCATTAAAATTGTAAGAAGTATAAAAAATTCTTAATTTGCATTCTGAATAAGTCGAGTCAATGACTAAAATACATATTTTTTCACAATACAAGCGAATTACAAAAGAATTCAACAAAAATTACCCTACTTTCAGTATCAGTTAATATAACAATAGAATGAAAGTCATAAGAGAATTGTAATCTGTGCATGCATGAATTAAATATACATTGATTTTTTTTTCGACTACTTGAGTTATACTGCCAAGATCAGCAACTTTTTTACTTTAGCTGGCCAGATGAATAAGATTAATTTATCACTGTAACAAAACGCTGTCTTTATACAATTAATCACAAAATACAACCACAAAATATTCAAACAGACAAAAAACAACTTACACTGGCCTAAAAATGTTAAATATGATACAGATTATTAAGATTACACAAAGAACAACCACACCGCATGTCTTACCTTACCACAAAGTAGAGAAAATGGCTTCCTTTCCGGTAAAAAACGGAACAATACAGCACGCGCCCTCTAGTGGATGGCAAAAAAGTCAAAATGCTCAAGTTTTCTGGGATGTGCAGTTTTAAGGGGCAAGAAAATGTCATTAGCTTAGATTAAAACCCATTACACCTATGAAATGTCGTCATAATGAGTGTACCTATATATATATATATGTGTGTGTATGTATATGTGTGTGTAAGCACACAGAAAATGTTAAAAGTGCTAATATTCTTTAACCCTTACATTTTTTAACTGTAAAAAAGTTGCCAGCTTTAAATAATAAGGTAACATTATCACAAGCTCTTTAAATTATCTACACAAACAGAGACTGGGCTTTATTCAATTTGAAAGATTACATTAAAATCATAAATTGTGACAACATAATCATGTTTACCTAATGAATTACAGAATTAAAATTGATTCATAATATTTATATAAATATTCTAATATAATAAAAACAGCAACCATAAAAAAAGTCAAATAACTTTATTTAAACAGTTTGTGTCCGATCCACAGCAATGACATGATAGTACCAAGTCTTGCATTTTAATTTGTTAACTCAATCCATTGTACATTAATGCATGTTATATAACAAGTCTAAAGGTTTACTTCACCCAAAAATAAACAGTCAGTTATCATTTATTTTCCGTTAAATTGAACACAAAAGAAAATCTTTTGAAGTATTATGGTAATCAAAGAGTTGACAGTAGCCATAAAAAACTATGGCATTCAAAGGCTACTGTCAACTATTTCATTACTAACATTTTTTACAATATCTGTGTTCACCAGAAGAAAGAAATTTATAGTTTGAAACAACTTGAAAATTAGTAAATAACAGAATTTAGATTTTTGGTTTGACTATCCCTTTTGAGACAAATTAATACTTAACATTAAATCAATACATTGACAGAGCAAATTTTTTTTAATCACTAACTATAAAACAAAGTGTCCAGTGCAAGTATCATTGAATATAATTGAAATGGTAAATTTGGTATTTTACACTTAAAGCCCTGTTTAAAGATCATTTGCGATGAAATAGAACGGTTAAGATTAAAATTTGGACACATGCTGCTGTCCCAGGAATTTTAGGTTTCTTTCGCTTTCTTTTTTATTACTCCACCACCAACTGGGCTGGAGTGTCTATAATTCAAGCTCTAAACGGATGGTAAAAAACCTGTTGGAAAGCATCTTTTGCAGCGATTTTTGTGTGAGCATATCAGTAAACACCCTGACCACTCGGTGAGTTTCACATCTATGTAAGCCAAAGTTTAATGCGTTTTAGGAAGAATTCTTCCAGTGCACATATGCAGCCATTCTGGAGGTGGGGGGGGAAAGCGAAAAAAAACTAAAATTCTCAGGACAGCAGCATGTGTCCAAATTTTAATCTTAACCGTTCTATTTCATCAGAAACTATCTGTAAACAGGGCTTTAAGTGTAAAATACTGAACTTGTCCTTTAACAATTAAAACTTCTGTGACTGCACTCTTGTAGAGAAGGTACCACTAGATCCACAAAAATCTACTGACTTACTTCAATTATTTTGAATACTCCATATTCATTGCATAAGTCTGAAAATTAAGCAAATCCTGCTGGATGATCTATATTGTCCTCAAAGTCAGGTCATCTTCATTTATATAGCGCTTTTAACAATGTAGATTGTTTCAAAGCAACTTTACAGAGATAACCGTATAATTTAAGGTAACAGAGATCATTTTGGCTTTCTAGCGGTTCTTAAAGTTATTTTCCTGCTAAAGTTAGTTTTGATTGATTCCCTTCCATTGCAACGATCATTTCTTATTAAATTAGGGGCCACTTAAACGACACAATTCTCTCTACACAGACTTTAAACGCAAACCTGTGAGAAACACTGATGGCGTTCACATGCGCATTAAGAATTGGTTCTATAGTTATGTGC
>FLSR01000950.1:98447-122281 GCA_900092035.1 Leuciscus waleckii | reverse complement strand
TAAGGTCTAACTTCCTTTCACATACAGAAATGTAATCATGTAATGTAACTGCTCACTGTATACATTTTCTATAAATAAATCTTTGTTAAAGCTGTGTTTTGTACTTTGATTAACGTTAATGACAAATCGACAGCCGGTCATTTTAAGACTGAATTACGTATTAATGATATCCTTCTCACTCTTGTGATATTTTTACCTAATTATGTATGTGTATGCACTATGCATCCATACAAGTGGAAGTAGAAAGAGGAATCAAAAACGGGCACTCACTATCTGCACACTATCTAAAACAGGCCTTTCTGTGTCTTCGTGCCTCTGGTGTGTGCAGAAATGCACACAGATAACGGCATGCGAGTACCAAATTAAATTTGATTTAGCCTCTTGTAGTGCTGGAATAAATTCAAACGCATTGAATGTGTAAACTAGCAAGACAAAACACGAACATATAATTAATTTTCAGTCTATAAAGATTAAACTTCAAATTAAACCACAAATCAAATGCATGTTGAATTGTGGATTCTGATCAGTCCATACCACAGATCAACAAAAGTGCTATGGTCCATGTGAATAATTTTGCAACACAATAACATTAAATTGAACAACAAATTTAATTATATAGGGATTATAAATTTACAATATATATTTTTCTAAAAGTAGCATGTTCAATTTAATTATATTATATGTTAAACATAATATATTTTAAATATATATTTGCAAACTTCCATTAATGGCCTCATTGTCAAAAGCGGTCAATACTGCATATTTTGAATATATTAAAGGATCAAAAAGAGTACCTGTTCATCCAGCTTGTCCAAAGCAGTCTTCATTTCTTCTCCAAAGGCGTTCCCTTTCTTGTAGGTTAGGACAGGTGTCCAATACTTCAAGCTCTGATCGCTCGCTCTGATGTCCTAAACTATTGGCTGAAGACATGTAGATGGTCAATAAATCTGTCAGATTTTAAAAAATTTAAAATCTGTCATCAGCAAATGTCTAATTTAATACCCTGTACATCATTTTAGCATTTTCTCCATTGCTCAAGTTCATTAAATGCATTTTCCTGTTTGTTTCACAAAAAAAAGTGCATGAAATCAGTACAACTGCTAAATTAGATTAGGCCATCAGTTTGGGAAGAGCACAATGTCAAATGTCAAATGACAAATATCAAAGTTCATTAAAAAATAGCACATGTTCACAAGTCCATAAAGGCCAATTCAAGTTAAAAGTCTTTGTTTTATTTTTAACAATTGCCTAGTTCTTTCAGCTAATTATTATAATTAACTATTTAAATCAATGTCTCAATAAAATAAATATAAATCATTTTATCTTCAAAAATAGTTATAATATAACACAAAGTATAAGTTCAATCATTCATTAAATTATTCACAATTGAAACAAAATAAAAATACTTTTAAACTATAACAATACCATTTGTAATACAGGGAGAACCACCACGAAAAATTATTTTGTATTTTGAGCTATATGACTTGCCGTAGTTTGCTGTAGTTTTAAAGCGGTTATAAAAGGGTAATGCAGTCTTCCAGTGAGCGCCGGCGGTAACAAACCCCAAACAAGCATTTGCTACACATATCACACGTCCCATCAATACATACCAGTGACTCTGCAGAAACAATGGATTAAATGAACAAGACACCGTTCGTTAACATCAGCATTGGAAAGCACTCAAAAGGGCCGAAATCGGCAACACTATTAAGTTAAATCAAATCAGGCCATCAGTTTAGGAAAAGCACAATATACATTATATGACAAATAACATACAATCGGTTATAAAAATCACTAATGCATAGCATACCAATTATTCTGGAGAAACGCTGAATTGGAGGTATAGCACACAACTACCGAATTTCTCAACAGCTGCAGCACTGGAGGAATACGCCTCCTTCTGTTTTTTAGTTTTTTTTTTTTATGGCGGTTGGCAAACAACTTAAGTGCATTACCGCCACCTTCTGTGTGGATCACAATAGCCTTTTCTTACTACCCTTTAAATTAAAAAAATTAAAATAAATAAATAAATAAAACCAATAAATATCTAATAACATTATTAATATTCATACATTATCATTCTTATTAAATTCAACTTTCTAAGACAACTGAACTCATATCCTAATAAGCTGTTTTATTCAAAAACACAAATATCGCTCTATACCCTACATGCACTGAATTCATTTGTAATATTTCCTTATTTTAAAATCTATTTTTTCTTTACTACACCATTCTTTCAGCCTTATCCTTTCCTCCTTATACCAATGACAATTAATAATTACATGTTCTACTGTTTCATTAATATTACAGACATCACACATCCCAGTTTCATGTTTCCCTATTATTTTAACAGTACTATTTAATCCAGTATGCCCAAATCTCATTCTCAAAATAATGTCAGGAATCCACCTAAAATTAACTAAAGTTTAAAACTGAGCATTTGTTCAGGGTTCAAACTGCCCATGCACTGAAAAAACTAAAAAAAAAAATACACAAACTTAAATAAAAACAATCTATTTAAGCCAATCAAGAAAACATTGCCTGTTGTTAACATTTAATCAACTTATTATGATAAATGAACACTTTCAATAAAAATATCTGTTCAATTTAATGTTTATGTTTCATATCCCGAACTTTAAGTTTGCTTCAGTGTGTGTACTGGTTTCATCTACATTATTAAAACATTAAAATCCACACCACAAACATTACTTGGAAACGCTATTTCATTGAAATACAAAGTGCTGAATAACTAAATTATTTATTTTTTATTTGTAGACCTATTAAAAATGCAGAAAGATTTTTGGTTAGGGGTTGGAAAATGTCATTACACAAACATTACACCTGGATTGTCCAATTATTATTATAATACAATGCATCAACATCTCTGTGTGTGTGTGTGTGTGTGTGTGTGTGTGTGTGTGTGTGTGTGGGTGTGTGGTTGTGGGTGTGTGTGTGGGTGTGTGTGGGTGTGGACAGTAAAAATGTAATTGTTTAACCAAATATAGTCATACACAAGTTAAAAGAAATACGTATTTTTAAAGCTATATATAAAAATGTCCTTAAAACCACTTCTTCAGCACTCATGTCATTGGCGGATAAATTGCTAATTGAAACAGCAAAATAATGAAAAGTTATCATTCCCACTTTTTTGTCTTGCTTGTTAAACATTAAATTGACTTTAAACAAATGTAGAGGCACAAGAGTACACTATAATAGCAGACTCGTAGCAGCACATAAAAAAGGCGCGCGCGCGCACACAGTGGGCAGATAGAGCGCGAACTCCGATATCTTTCGCGCATCCGTCTACTTGTCTTGGATAGTCGCCATTAGTCGGTTATGTCTTAAATTAACGTGAAGAGTTGAAAAAGAAATCGGATGCATCATTCGGTCTTAAGTGAAAAAGAAATAAAAAAATCCGAAAAATGATTCATTACATGAATTCTTAAAGATTTGTACTGACTTTGAGACTTAGTATTTTGGATGAAGTCCACTTTTAATAGTTTTTTTAAACTGAAATATTACTAATGCCTATAGCCAATTATTAGTTTAGGAATAGGCTATATTTCACACTGCCATTAAACCACAGATAAATATATAAAGTGGACTAGGCTACCTGTTTTCTTATTGTTTCCATATGAACTGAAGTATCTACATATTCTGCTTTTCAGGTTTCAAAGATGATTTTGATATTCAGTGCACGAGAGAAACATCTATAGACGTGACAACTGGAGTCGACTTCACACACAGGCCACCTCAGGACACACAGCTAAACGTAGCTGAAATAATCAACATGAGAAATCACCAATCGGTAAGTATATTGAAATTGTGATTTAAAAAAAAAAAGAATACGATATTTAAGCAGCTTTTATAAACGCATTAAACATTACTGGACTGCATCTTGACAAAATAATGGCAATGACTTCACAAGTCCATTTCAGTTAAAACCACAATCCGTTTTAGTAGGAAACTAAATTTAAACCTGGTCTGTAAAATCGCAGCTATATAAGCATTATTAATTACATTATTATTAATATAATTGGCTATAGGCATTATTAATATTTCAGATTAAAAAAAAAACATTAAAACAAGACTTCATCTCAGTATCTTTAAGAACGCATGTTTGAATCACAAATAAATATATTTTTGAATCTAATCTGACATTCCTGTATATCAATTTAAACTCGTTTCACATACATTTTTATCAACATAAAACTTTTGCAAAAACCATTACGTTTTTTTTTTATATCGAACATTTGAGCTAAAAAACACTGAATTTTCATTTAGGCCCAATTAAATGAAGTATAACAAAAAATAATATTCATCAAGTTGTCACCATATCTGAACAAGCTTTCGATTAAGCAACATGCACAAAATTACGTTATACTTCAAATATTTTCTGTTACTTGAAAACATACTAAACTAAAATAATAGTAGCCTAGGCCAAAAGCTCAAGCAAGGCGAACGGGGGAAACTCTAATAAAGCAGACACCAGTTATCATACATAACGTATAAATATACACACGAGTCAACAATTGTATGTTTTTGTATTGTTTAAAATGTTTATATTGAGAAAACGGATAATAACCGCATGTTAGTGAGAAAACGCGCTGGACTGACAGACCTAGACACAAAAATAACGGTGTTCTGAGCGAAGTGTCTAACAATACTTTGTTTTCTGTTGTTAAGCCCGTATCTCTCGACGAAACTGAAAGAATGCATATGTCACAAAATCATTTTGTTATACAATAAGGTATAACGTTAATCTCGTGTCGGGGTAAAGCTGCTCTTACCTACAGTCGTGAATTCCATGTTGAACAGCTGTCTTTCCTCAGTCGATTGACTGCTGTTTAGATTTCATGTGATTTTACAATTTGGTGGTAATACTGTGATAACCCAGTTTCATTAATTTGACCAAAAGTAATTCCATTTCGTAAGATCGTGTATAGTTCCAAACTTCGCGAGGCAGACGCATGTGATCAAATACAATCAACTTGTTAAACATGCTCCACAGCGCCACCCAGTGCATTTTATTATAACTGAAACTGAATTAGTGCTTAGATTTTTCATGGATTAACTGATATTTGTCCTGACATTTTAATGTCAATGTCATTGTTTTGTCTCAAGATGCACACCAGTACTGTCTATAAGGCACAATTATAAAAGCTACTTAAAATGTCCTAATTAAACAATGCATAATCCTGACTTAAGTCTTAATTAAGGTTCATTTTAAAAGTGAGGTTTAAGTATCATAACTAGTAAAGCTTTAAATGGCAATGAAAAATAATCAAGTTACATACATTTTGCAGAATCTTTAAATTGTACATTAACAACAGACTTAAACATGTTCAAGTTCACTTAATATTGCAAAGTTACAACAGCCACTAGACTGACCAAAGTACTTTACAAAACTACAGTAAAAGAAAATACCAACAGAACACATAAAACAAGTAAGAGTAGCAAGGCTATTAGCTTTGCCAAATGTTAAAATTTAAAACATGAGTTTAAAATATTTAAAACTTTTTTTTTCCAAGTCAAAAGATGTTTAAAACATAAAAAAAAAAAAAAAACAATAAATAAAAAGTTAAAACATTAGCTTTGCTCAAATCATGTTATGTAAATCATTTTATGTAAAAAAATAAATACATTATTAACCATTTAATCTTCTTTACAGATCTTGAAACTCCTAGCAACAGTCTGCAACATTGATGGGGCAAGCACCATGGTCACCGTTCGGGACTCCGAAAGTGAGGTCAAGTCCTGCCAAATAGGAGACCATACGGGGACAATTCAACTCTCCTTGTGGGATGGTCAAATTGACCACGTACAATTGGGTAAAACGTATATGTTCACAAATTTGTCAACCAGATCATTTAATGGCAAAACCACATTGACTACCACCCGGAACACCACCATAATACACAGCAGCACAACGATCACATTGCCCAACACATCAAACACAAACCATTTTGAAACTCTAACAAACACACTAAACAAACAGTTGAAGGCAGCACAATCACGATTAAAAAACTGTGTCCCAAGTGTCACAGTACACAGCAGTCAATCAACATTAAAGACAACTTCCACAGGTGCACCACATGCAAAATTCTTCGCAAACAGTCCAGCTACATTACAAAATGTAATGGAGCGCTGATCTTTAAAATTGGAGAGGATGAGCTGTCACTAGCCATCCCAAATTCTGTCCTGACAAAGTTTATTCACAAAGAAAAAGACATGACCTTTCTTGATGCACAGGACATAGAGGAGTATCTTCTCACCTGTGGGCCTGTGAGTGTTAATTACACAAATGATAACATATAGTGGAAATCAAGAAAGCAATTTGTGAAACTGAACTCACCTCAGAAGAGGCACCTGAGCTTGAGCAAGAACTTTGCTCAATAACAGACGCAGTCTCATTACCTTCGACATCCATAAAAACAAACCCAGGTGAAAAAAGGCCTGCTGCACCTGAAACCATAGATCCAAAACAAACACAACCCCTTAAAGACTAACCATGACATATCATGACATAACCTATCCCTTTACGCTTTACACAACATAGACAAAAACAAAAAGTCTAATTCATGGTCATGGTTTCTTTTTCTTCATAAGTACAATTAGAATAGGTTTCTTATGTTATTGAAAAGTCTAAAAGCTTTTTTTTTTTGGGGGGGGGAATTGTTAAACTTCACATTTATTGCTACTGTAAACAAATCCTATTTTCCATGTTCATGTACAAACGTTTTTATTCAGTCACTATAATTGTTACACTTTCATTTCATGTTCATTTACAAACTTGTTCAGTCACTGTAATTGTTACACTTTCATTTCATGTTCATTTACAAACTTTTGTTCAGTCACTGTAATTGTTACACTTTCATTTCATGTTCATATACAAACTTTTGTTCAGTCAATGTAATTATTACACCTTGATTTATAATATATTGTTCTAACTTACTTAAAGATTTGTTCATTTCCAATGTTACCCTGCAATAAAACAATATTTAATTCAATTCTGAAACTGAGTAAAACTCCTTACAATCATACATGTGTTCTTTAAGTTTCAAAAAGGGTATTTTTCTGAAGAACACAGGGTTCAACAGCAATATTCAATTTAACTATTTAACCTTAGATCAATCCTTCACAAATATGTTGTCTACACAACTGTTTACTACATTTAGTAAATAAAATCAGCTCACAAATTTGACTAAAAGACAAATATTTTATTTACCATTTTACATTATAGTGTTAAATTCTCTAGGTCCATGAGGTTACTTTCACATGAAAACAATGAACATCCAGACCAGATGTGCAATATAGGGGAGAGTGGGGCACAAGTAACGCTTTTTGACTTTCTCAGTTTGTGTAAATCTACTTATGGTTCAGAGTATTTATTTTTTCCCAAATGTCTAGTACAATTATGTGGTTTTGTTTTAGTAATACAGTATATACTTTTTTCTTGATACACCCCTAAAGAATGGAAGTGAAATGTGACAACATGCCCCATAGGTGGGGTACATTGTAACATGTGTGGGGCACATTGTAACATAACATGACAGCTTAAAATTTTATCTGATCTAATAAAAAAAAATACAAAAACTAAAATATTTTCTAAATAAAATACAATTAAAAAACTTTTTCATATAAAATGGCATTTTTTAATAATTAAATATAAACTAATTTTTGAGTTTTGACTACGAACACATGAAAACACAGCTATACAACATAGTTCAAAACAAATAAATAATTAGCAATTTCTGAACATTGACTCTCAGTCTTTATTCACCTTTTCTCACGTTTTCCCAATAATTTTTTTTATAAAAGTATAGAATATAATAGTATATTTCTAATAGGGGCACATTGTAACGCAGTGTGACAACATGCCCCGCCTGCACAACTGGGATTTAAACCCTGCTAGTGTCTTCTGCTAGTTAGCGAAGCATTAAAGAACTATCTCAACTGTTAAATAACATCTTGGAGATTAAAATAATATCAGATTTGTCTTATTTTAAATAAACACAAATATAGATGAAAATTAACTTAAGTAAGAAATTTACTTTTGCTATGGTTTAATAAAATGTCTATGGATATCTTCCAAAACAATAATGATTTTGGCGGATTTTTATTTAATTTTTTTCTATATAGTGTTGATATGGCAACTAGTAAATACACAAAGTTTCGTCATCCAAGCATGTGCGGAAGTATTTAAAACAAGCGTGTTACAACTAGCCTCGCGCTCCCCTACTAACTCAAAATAACACCACCAGCGGCCATTAACATAACGAAGGACAAGAAATTCAAGACACAGATTGGTTAATTATTCTAAACAACACAACAGATAAGTAATACACATACAATGTCTGTACACAACAACTCGGTAAAGTTGTACTTACAACATGCAGTACGATAGACCCGATCTATCCACAGGCCAAACGGTAAATGCTGGTAAGGATCAGGTTATAATGAAACGATAATTACAGACAGGTGATCTTAATTACAGTTTAAAAGAGCGCTGTGTGTGCGCTTTCGTATGCTTGTGCACTTCAACTTGTTTTCACGATATATTTCAAGACCAAAATGTCCTCACTTATATTGTTACAAACTGAAAACCGACTAATTAACACATTTTATTAACGGCTTATTATCAGGAAAAAAAATAATATTTATTAAAATATAGTGCTCATGTTTGTGATAAATTTAGGGTAAGATCTTGGGTAAGAAATATCATTAGCTGATATAAAATAAATGAAAATCTATTAATGTTCTCATTAAACTTTGAATTCTCACATACGCCTACGCAAGGGTCAACGTGCAGTGCATGCGCGAGACGTGAATTTAGTCATCAGAAAAGTATCCTTCTTAGATGAATATGTGAATATGTGCTGTGTGCTGGCGATATATTTCTAAAAGAAAAAACTTTACAAAACACTATAGGCTATGTGTGTGTGCACGGCTGGACTGGTAATCTGTCATACCAGGTGGGCCGACAATTATTTATTTATTTTTTTACGGCCCATAAAACTCATACATCGGCGCCCCATTCGTTTTGTTTTGTTTAATTGACGGCGCTGGGTTAGTGCCGGGACCTGTACCATGAAGCCGGTTTAGGTGGCTAGCCAGCTATGTTTCAGTTTAGTTTCCGCCAACCCTAGGTTTTAGGTACTATGAAAGTAGCTTGGCTTTAATCGGTGATTTATAAAAGGGGCGTGGCAAAATACACTAAAAAGCCTATAAATCATAAATGAAAACTCAGAATTTGACAAAAATTGGTGCGCATATGTGACATAACATCATTAACAAGCGTACCAAATTTTATGGAGATCGGACCAAAGGTGGCGCTATAACTGTTAAAAAGCTTTAAAATCATATATTTCCTATGGTACATTGCCTGTATAGGCAGTAAATGCACACACACACACACACTGCCTATCTATCACAAACACATCTGGATGTGTTGCTTATGCATGGAGATATGCTTCTCTGCATCTGTCACACTCACGCTCGATCGACTCGAGGACTCTCATCGGATTAATTAACGTGTCTATTTGTGGTAAAAATCGCCTCGTTTGTTTGTGCTCGCATTGTGTAATTACACAGTCCTCGTTTGAAATGCCATTCGCAACCAATTCTGCTAATATAACGCAAGGGATATGTTTAATGAGGAACAAAAGGTTTTATTTATTCAGAGTTAACGTGGCTGTGTAAAGTGTGCGTTTCATATCAGATTGGCTCAGTGTGAGTTTGCAGTGCATTGTGGGAGATCTAAAACGCCAGTGGCGAACACTGTTAAGAAAGGAGAAATGTGGAGGCTGAAGGTCAAGCTCATCTCCATGTGTCCCAATGGTGATTTATTATTTTTCAAATGTATCATTATATGCTGTTATTGCCATAACCTTTTTTTTTATTAAGGTTAACCGGCATTAAATTGGCAAGATGTTAAAAAGTCTGCATTAAAACAACAGTAAACTCACACACAGATTCCCTTATTACCCCTTCGACCTTAAATATTTATGTATATAATTATTTATATTTTATATATATAAGTCCCTATGAGATTTGAAGTTCATATTCTAGTAATGTGATGTAATTACCATAATTTGAAATGACAAAACGTGACTTTCTACACGTCTACCGCAACATTATCAAGTACAAGTAGGTTATATAAGCTTATAAATGGTAATAACGAGCTCTACTACGACGACGTGAACGCTTTTTACAAGCCGAAAACTCGTAATTAAGCTAATTACAATATGCGTGAGCACACCTACAGTACAGTCACGTGACATGAAGGTAAACCTCATCTTTTTAGGTGTTTTTGTTTATTATTTTTTTAATTATTCAAATTTTACATTTTTACAATTTAATTTAGGAAGTAATTATTTTTCGTTTCATTGTTGCGAATAAAAAGTGTTAGAATGTGTTAGAATAAATATACTTTTCATTCAGTAAATAAACTTGTACATTTTTCTCAAATAAATCATATTTCCCGAATTAAAATTACTTATGTTTTTTAAATACAAGGAAAAAGTGCCTATTTATATTTTTTATTAGTAAATATGATCAATAAACTACAAGTATATTTATTGAACGAAAAGTTTTTAGAGTAAATATACACACAAAAAATACTTAAATATATATTTACTAGTAAAAATAAAAACATAGTACAAGTGAAAGAATAGACGGCAAGTGTGCAGCACTGCACATGATAAAAATATGAAAGTAAACTATTATTTTGAAACTATAACACCTTATGAGACTGGTGCTATGATATTAATTTTAGTTCAGAACTGATTTTTTCATCAACTCATGAACCCAGTTTGCGAAACCCTGGCCTATAAAACTGAGAGAGAGAGAGAGAGAGAGAGAGAGAGAGAGAGAGATCAGGCCTTTATATTCTTTGTAAAATAGCTGTGACTTGGCGTAAAAAACTATTTCAGGATTCTGTCACTGTGACTCTGTACACACTCGCTGCTTCCCGAAGGCTGTATTTGGAAATGAGATTCAATAAGGTGTCACAAACGTTAAACTAATGTGCTTGAGAAGTTTTGGAGGGAACTCTGAATCCAACAGGATTCAGGCATTAAATTGAACATTACGACATTTCCATTATATGGTTCGAGTGTTCCCATACAGTGTTCTGTCTCCCGTGTGGCACAGATCGGATGTGACCCACGAACGTGCGAGCAGGGGAAAAAAAGCTCATGGATTCGGATATTCTCAGATTGTTTTCAGGCTTCATTCATATGTGGAAACCTGAAATGAATCGGATATGTGCATGTGTGTCTGCCATGCCTGCGGAGAGATCGGATATCACCTCAACCGCGATCACATGACTCTTTAGACTCAACCCAATGCTTTTCTGACCTCTAAAGATGGCGCTGAAAGCAAAAGCTTATATTATCATTTCGTCTTCGTCATTTTACTTCCTTTTCAGCCTAAGCTTTTCCGGGTCAGTACATCTAGCTTTAGTTACGCCAAGTGTATCGGATATACCGAGACCGGCCTATTCAGTGTCAATTCCATTTTGAATGATGTATGATCCAGATTAATATACAAACATGCTGCAATTCAAAGTTTCAGGGCAATTTTGTTAGGGGATCATATCATTGTCACGTGAATTTCAGGTAAGAGACCATTTGCTCCAGGGTTATTATCATTAACTATAACTAAAACTGTTAAAAAAATAATAATAATAATTTGAAAAAATTATTTAGAAGAAAATAAAATATTTTATTATTTATTTATTTTAAGTGTAAATATTACACTTAAACTTAAACTTATTTTTATTTTGCTAGTTGCCTATAGGTATAATTTCTCATTTTATATTATTTTAACTAAAATAACAAAAAATAAAATACAATAAAAATAACAAATATAAGCACTATATAGGCATATACAAAAAGAAAACTTCTTTGAAAAATACAGCAAAAACATTAAAATGAACTAGTGAATTAAAATATTACACTATAACATGAACTATAATAGAATATCAGTGATACTGAAATAGCCACAGTGTGATGAAGATCATCCTGGAGTCTCCATAAACACGGAAGACACTCCTCAGGGAACCAGACCTCCACGAAACACAATCCTCTGATGTTCCTCAGGACATTTAAAGGCAACATAAAATCCATAAAGTGCCACAATGCTCCATCATTTTAGAGTGAATAATAATATTTTATGTTTTAGGGTTTGATTGAATCGTTTGCGATGATATTATTGGTTAATATAAAAAAAATTCCACCCATGCGACTATGGTTATGCCAGCAGAAAAGTCAATCAAGTTATTACATTTTGATGAAAGATTTATTAACATTTATTCTTAAGAATAACGTGCACTAAATTGTGACAGCATTTATTAAAAAAAAAAAGTTTTTTATATATATACTTTTTTTGTAATTATTAATAATTATTTTTCTTATCTTAATATGTTCTATTTTCTTTTAATTCCAATGTTGAGATTTCCATTAAAAACAGTGACTGAAAAAGCAGGGTTGCGAATCAAAAACCGATTCCAGTTCTGGATACTTAAGGTCAGGAATCGGATACTTGTTGTTATAAAATAAAAATTTCGATTCCACTTATCGATTTCTGTCTGTGCGCATTTTAATGTGGTTTTAAACCATTCAAGCCAAAGAAGACACGAAAGAAAACTCCGTTCAGGACATGAATACTGAATTGACTCTTCTTGTGCTTGAATGGAGAAGTGCACACAAAACGATGTCAAAATATCCTCGTAAACACAGTCAGTTGTGTATGAAGTTAACGTAAACAGTTGAGAAAGAAAACACACGTGTAACAGTATATTGGATCCGTGCAGCTCTTAAAGTGACAGCAGCCTAATAAACCTGCTGTCTTTACTGTTAATCAAAGAACATAAGAAACAGAAAATCACTCACTGGTCTTGACTTCGGTAACTTTTTTAATAAGCATTCATCTATATTTTATTTATTAAAAGAAACCAGTTATTTTACTTTTTGATTTCAATTTCTGAACTTTGTTCAGTTGTATTTATTTGTGCTATAGTTAATTTTCTTATTTGTTCTTATTGTATTGCTGACTGTTTTCTTGTCTTAATTAATGTTTGAAATTAATATTAGTTAGTCTAGTTTATTAGTTAGTGTTCTTCAGCCTGCTGATTTGTGTTCATAGTACTCAGCTGCAACAGAATGTTTTGCAAAAAGCCAGAATAAATATGTTTGGTATCTTTTTTTTCTTTCTTTTTTTTTCCTTTTTCTTTTTTTTTGCATAATGGAATCTGAATTGCTAAATTTCAAACAATATCCAATCCTACTGAAAAGATTTGTTCAGATGCATCTTTTCTAAAATATGAACTGCAAATTTCAACTGCTAAAAGGCTCTGAATTTTTAGGGCTTTAATACTGATGTCTTTCTAATCGATTTTTAGCTTTGGGCTTCAAACTGTAGGAGATTCTCTATTGGAGAATCCGAGGTCAGATAGCGACTTAACTTTTTTGTTAATGCCCCCTGACTTTGAAGCAACTTTTAGCTAGTTTGAAATAATCTGAGCCTGTACGTGGGCGGCTCTCATGGTCTTGGCAGTGACCAGTGAGCTTCTTCTGTGCGTGATATGGCATTCCTGTAGCTTAAAACAGAAGAGTCAAGGTCATGTTGGTAGGCTCCATTGCCAGAGAATGCATGAATGCAATGCAAGTTCCTTTGGGTTAAAAGCGTCTACCAAATGCATTAATGTAAATGTAAATGTTCTCAGGCTTAAGAATTGACATCGAATGCAAAGTCACATAGCGCATCTGAATATTCGTCTATACATTCATTCTGTTATAATTGCTTGCATGGTGCTCCTGTTCGTATTTCAGCAATCCGTGACAGAATAGGGATGGAAATGTCACAGGCAGTCTTTCAGTCTGTCATCTCATCCATTATTTATCGCTGAATGTGACAGACTTTCGACTTTTCAGCAAAAACAGTCGGTAGGTGTGACACCGCTGACCAAAATCAAGATGTTTTTAGTCAGCTAGTGGGATGTTTCCTTAATAACTATGGCTGATTTGTTGGAATCTATGGTTACTGTGGCGCATTTTTAAGGGAAATTAAAAACATCAACCTAATACTCATTTGTAAACTTCTATCTTCAGTGTAACCCCCTTGTTCCCTTATCTATGGCATAACTGATGAGTTTAACATGATAAATGAACTATTGCACCATCAGCTCTCTCTCTTTCTCTCTTTCACTGGCTCGCTTTCTTTCCTTGTTTCTCTCACCAATACAGTCAGCAAGCAAGTTTATTCAATATGTCTAACTGATGGAATATGTCCTGCTCCCTCTTGATGGCGCTATGTGTGTAAGACTGCAGATGTTGGTGGTTGTGAGTACATTACCATTATAGTCGTGACGATAACCGTCCTGTTCTCCATAGCGGAGTCGTTGCCCATCGATAGCTCATTCTGGACCAAGACCAATTTATCCAGGTCGTTCCAGTAACCGATCTGCAGATGATAGACGAGAGGGTAATCAATCCAGTGTGTGTGTGGGCTTCTGGGTGAATTTACGGTGTGTATCTGTATAAATGTTGCTTGTGTGTGTCTAAATGCATGAAAGTGTGTTGTGTGTCTGACCTTGCGGGGGCCGTTACTCTTTAGCTCAAAGACGTCCATGGTGTAGTTGACTCTGCGTCCATAATGATCAAACTGGATATTCCCAGTGAGACCATGGATTCTCACCTTTACATACACAAACACACACACACACACACAAATAAGTATTAGTAAGACAGTTACACACATCACTTTTGGTAAGCATGGAACAAAAAGTATCATTTATAGCCATTTATTTTGCTGAGTGGATAAAACCTTTAAGATGAGTTAAAAGTAGTGTCAGAGTGATTAAACCACTTTGATAGCTAATTTCTGCAACATCCTTTGCATCTTGCAGTTTTAAAGCCCCCATGAAGTTCCGCCAAGTCCTCTCTGTCATACAGAGTCCCACCCACTCTCACCTTTCAAGGAAAGCCCCGTCCACTCTTACCTCACTTTCACCTGTCATAGACAGCACCCGTCCAAGTCTTACCTGTTATGTTGAGTCCTTCCCACTCCCACCTGTTGTACAGACTCCTGTCCACACATTTCAGACAGCATCCTGCAGTCTTACCTGTCTAAGAGCCCACCCACTCCCACCTGTCCTATTTGCCTTATTTTTAACGGAAATACGGACACAGCCAGTTGACTTTTTTTTTTGTGCGAGACTTCCGGTCAGGCACTTCCGGTCACTGGCTAGCTAACTCACTTTTCACCATAGCGGTTAATCAACAAGTCTCGTAACAACTAACTCATCGTTATGGCCTCAAGGAAGACCGGGATTGTTTGGCACTCTGCCAGCTAGATGCATGAGTGTTTCAACCAGGTCCGGTACCTGAACTGGGTGAGGTGGGGCTTTAGTTCTTTGTTGCATTCATAATTTTTCTGTCAACTCTGCATAATCCTTCGCGATCGATATCGTTAGTTAGCCCAGGGAAGCGAGGAAACGGAAGTGCCGCACAAAAATTAGAAATTGGACCCATATTTACTTCCGCGTTCGAAAATAAGGCAAATAGAGTCCCACCCACACTCACCTTTCAGACAGTGTCCTGCCCAGTCTCACCTGTAGAGTCATGCCCACTGTTACTTGTTACAATAGTTTGTTGTATATAGTATGAGTGTGTGTAGTATGAGTGTAATCTGGATGTACCACATTCATATGCCACATTTCAGAATCTCACCGGATGAAGGTCATCAGCTACTTATGCCAACTCTCTTATGAGTACTGTAAATTCGGACATACTACTTTTGTCACATACTGTTTTTCGTCTACTATATGTTAAGGAAGTATGCGATTTCGGATGCAGCCATTGTCACCATTGATACAGAGTCCTGCCCACTCCCACCTGTCGTACAGATTCCCTCCCACTCCCACCCGTAGTACAGAGTCCCTCCCACTCCTACCTGTCGAACAGAGTCCCTCTCACTCCCACCTGTTGTACAGATTCCCGCCCACTCTCACCTGGCTCACAGCATCCCATCAGCTCTCATCTGTCTTCCACAATCCCACCCGCTCTCACCTGTTTCAGAGTTCGTTCCATGTCGATGCCCTGATTCCAAGGAGCAGCTGGGTTGGCCAGGCAGTCTCCAGCATTGCCTCTGCGAGAGATGTCGATCTTCTGTCTGCGCAGATTTCGAAACGCCTCGCCATCCCAGCACACCATCATACGTCAATGATGATGTGTACTAAAAGGGTAAAAGGAAAATTTTATGTAAATTCACACTACATTACCCATGCTTCCTTACTGTCACATATCAAATGTAATGCTGAGCTGTCGTAGTGCCTAAAGTAGATGTAAATGCAACAGAGAGGGCATTCTAGGTGAGCACATTGATTATTGCCTCCGCCTGCTTGCTTGTAAGGCTGTGTGCGTAATGCAATGTGACAAAACTGCAATGTAGCGATGCCGCTACTTGTTACTGGAAAAGCTATTTAGCTGTAAAGCAGTACAGATGTTGCAACAGAGCAGTAAAGATTCAGAGAGATTGCTGGGGAAAGCAGTGCAGGGATCTCATCGTTTTTCTCTTCCTCACCAACCTCACCAAAAATAAAAATGGATTTTCATCTCTTATTTCCATAAACAAATACAAAAGCATGGCTATTTGCATGAGTAAATCCGGCCCAGTAAGACAGAACGAGCCTCAGCGGCTGCGTCTGCACTGACACAAGACATTATGAATGAACTTGATCAGCGGAAATGAAGATTTATGGTTGTAGCAGAGGCATAATAACATCCAATTAACATCGAGGGAAAGACAGAAACAAACAATAATCATTAAAGGGGGAGTCAGAGAGTGAGATGCAGAAAATCAAGAGCGCTCAAGAGATGGAGGTAGTCAAGGATCTTGCCTGTACAGTGTGCTCTAATAAACCTGTAGAGATTGGTTTGATGTTCTCTGATAATTTATAGCAGGGACTGCAGGATGGAAGTGCTAATCAATGGGAGTAGAGAAGGATCTCAATGTTCTCAACAGAGGGGAAAAGCTACTTTTTTTTTTAGCTGATGCAGCACAAAATCATCTAAATGAGTAGATTTGTACTGTTTTCCAGTTTGGGAGAACTGTAATAATTTTGTGTGGGACCGCATAAGCTTGATGGTGCAAGCGTTTCACTCACATTTGGTCCTCACATTTTAGATATATAGTATGTGTAGATATATTTAATTGTGCCCCTTTTTTCAATGTTTTTATTTTATTTTTAAATGCTAAATTTTTCAATTAAGGAGGACATGTGCTCCTTGGAAAAAAGCAAATGTCACTTCCTCCCAAGGCTGTGAATTTGTCTCTTGGATAATTACAATGGTATCCCAGTCACCCTAGTGAAAACCCCCCCGAAAAAAAACACCTATACCAAAATGTATTTAAAATATGTTAATTTCATACTAAAAGTATACAAATCTATTAAAATATTTACTGACATATCGCTTGAGTCTTGGCCTACTGATATAAATATTGTAATTAAACTTTATTTTGGAGTACTTCTTTACTGCGCAATGCAAATGTCTTAATACTAAGCCTAAATGTGTTTTAAAACCACTTTTAGTAAGGATAGTATGATCTCTGAATAATATCAGTCTTAAAATGCAAGATATTTAAAGTATACTTGCAATAGTTACGTTTTAGAACAATCAAATATATTAAAGTATATCTTTAGTTGGACCTCAGCACTATTTCTGGAAACTAATGTGCATTAAGTACAAAATTAATTGTTCCAATTTAGCAGACTTAAAGTATACCAAAAGTACAATTGCAAGGTTTTTATATATTAAACACATAAATATGTAAATGTATGTGTAGTATACCTAGCATAAAATAAATGCATTTAAAAATATATTTTGGTATATTTATTTTTCGCTAGGGCATCAAAACAATGTAAACATTGACTTCAGTTCACACATTTCCCACCAGACGGGTTAAAATGCGGCTCCGGCTGCAGTCCGTCATGGCGTAATTGACTCAAATATCACTGGGCAGCTTCTCATTGGCTAAAGCTTGACGGAGAACGTGTCCTGTCACAGTCTGATTGGCTAAACATCTGTGACTGGAATTCTGCCACATGTGTCTGACAGTATTACAGCATCAGATTTGCAACCTGCTGTTTGCTGCGCAAAGAATGACGAAAGGGAATTATTCATTAGTGTTTATAGCACAAATCTTTGAGCTGTTACCTAAGGTCTTTAAAAGCATGTGACATATGACGCTCTCAATCGGTATTGTTTGTTATTCTGGTTTATTGGTGTTTGCACTTGGGTTTAATTATGTTGTGAATGTATTTGCGTTTACCCTGGGTGGGCTCTCAGATCCTGGATACTCCCTCTGGTCTAGTTTATTCCAGCGTTGCATTAGTTTGATCACCATTGGTTTACTGAAATCCACCAACTGGAAACCGGTTACGTTTGCCCCGCCGTGCATAAACCTCTCAAGAGAAATATCCTTAAAACCCTGTCAGGGGAGAGAGGAAATTACAGTGAGGGCGAATGAAGCCGATTCACTGAAAAGGTGGAGATGGAAAACGGGAGATGAATTGAACGAAATGTGAGGCAGAGTGAGTTATAACATTTCTTAATATCCCACATGCTGACACACTAACAAATGTCAACACAGAGTTAAGGCACAGCACAAATAAGCAACGATAAATCACTCGTAACAAAGTGCAGGTTCAGCGGTCCATCATAGTCAGAGTCTCCGAAAATGAAAAAGACGGCAAATTCCCTGAGACTAACCACCATTTCAGACCAATCTATCACCCAAGAAGAAGAAAATGTGAGACACCATGTTTCTAGGGTGTTGAGGATGTGGTTTCTTAATAAACGAAGTAAAAAAAGGAGGTCTCTGTGTAGATATTTCAGGTGAAAATGGTGTATCTGCTCAAAGCACGCATGATTTGTGAGGAATGTCTGGAGCACAAATGATGCCAAACATGCCAACATGTAATTCTAGTCTGGGGGTTTATTCGGGGAAATAAAGTGGCTCAGCTCCATCACAGAGAATTACGGCCAGAGGACACGCTGTCCTCTACATTTGTTCATTTCCTCGAGCGCTCCATCACTGCCGCTCTCTCTCACTCAGCTGGATAAACCAGTGCCAGGACTCACCAGGTTAGCCACGATGTAGTGGTATCCTTTTACATGTTTCCCCACACTCACAATCTGAGAGAGAGAGAAAGAGAGAGAGAGAGAAATATAAGGAACATTTTTGTGAAAGTGTGTGTGTATAGCATTGCATCTACAGTTTTAAGTCCCATCAGACATTCAGAAATGCTTTTTAAAGTCACCATGAAATCAAAATGGACAATTGTTGTTTTTAAAGGTATAGCGGATGATGTTTTACTTCCTGGTGGGTAACCTATACTATTGGTCCTCCTAATTGCCAATCATTCTGGTGAATCAATCAAACTTTTCAAAAAGTGGAGAGGGCGGGTCTTATCTAAAATTTGGAAAGATCCTCCGCTATACCTTTAAGGAATATTGCAGTTTATTATAAATGATTTATCCTTGCAAATCATTTTATTTATTTATTTTAATCCTTGTTCCCTTGTAATCTTGAATCATAATAACTTCCCCTGGTTCTAGCATCTCTTCTCTGAGGACGAGGGCGGGGCCAAACCTGTCACTCACATGAGATCCACCAATATCAAACCACAACCATCCAATCAATTCCTGACGGACAAAATCAAGCCCCGCCCTAATAAAAATAACTATTATTCATCACAATAAGGAAAAGACTAATTGAAAAGACTAATTGCAGTTCAGATTTGAAGAAATTCACAGTTTTAACCTGACAAAGCCTTCTTTGAAAGTTTAAAATATAGTTCATATGAAGTTTTTAAAGGCCTATTTGAATGGATGGATGAATGTTTTAAATGCATAAGTGAAATACAAATGTATATATCTATTTCATCATACCTAATAAATTAACTGTTGTGGATCAGGATGGTAAAAAACCTTTTGTTGTATAGAGTGCAGAGGTCGGATCCCGGAAGTACAAATCCGATGCATTTACTCCGTAGAGGGATTGATTTTAAAGATATAAACCTTTAAAGACCGACCTACTGTGGTTGTTAATCCATGCCGTATATGTTTTTGTTGAAGACATTTGCCTGCATTATTTCAACCCTATTTTTTTTTTTTATAATCCTGTTCAACGGCAGAACTCCTGGTTAAAAACTACATTACCCATGATTCTGCTAAAAACCCTCACCAATTAGAGAATTGAAGTGTGTGCGTGTGTGTGTTGGTGTCCATATACAGTCATGTGAAAAAGAAAGTACACCATTTTGAGTTCTATGGTTTTATGTATCAGGACATAATAAATAATAAAAAATAAAAAATCATCTGGTCCTTGGCAGGTGTATGTAAATACATATACCTGTACATCATATTTAAATCAATCTTTATATCAATAGTTGTATATTTATCTATAGTTTTTTTTCTTTTCTATAGTTACTTTTTTGCTTCAAATCAAAGTCTGTAATGTAATGATTCTCCTCGTAGCTGATTGGTTTGGTTCATGGCTTATAACGCTTTAATAAAGACTTTTTAAAAATCCCCATGGGAGAAATGAATGGAGAAAATACTTCCGGAACCAGCGCTGCTGAAAGAGTGCACTCTCTTTCTACTCTTGCTGTCAATCCAGTTAAAATTCCCGTTCAACTTCTTTTTGTGTTGTGGCCAATTTGATTTCGAAATTACACTCGTGATTTTATAAGGAGCCATTTTCTTGTGCTTTCAGAAGCCCAGTAAGGTGTATTCATGCTTGAGTTTTAGAAAAGTCTAGACTAGAGGAACAATTTTAAAAAGTAAAAAAAAAAAAAATATATATATATATATATTAATATATATATATAATCAAAGTTAGATTAAAAATAAATAAATGAATAAAAATGTGATTTTAAATAAATAATAATAGTTATTAATCTGTTAAATAGATTAAACCAGATTAAAAAATAACTAAACATTTTGATAAAATTGTACAAAAATAAACATTTGATTAAAATTTAAATAAATAATACATTTTACTGTACATTACTATAATGACTAAACAATTTTATACATTAAAAGTATATAATCAATAAGTTAGATTAGAATCAAAATTATTAAAATAACCATAATAGTTACATAAATCTGTTAAATAGATTAAATCAGATAAAAAAAATATTAAACATATTGATAAAATAGAAAAAAAAAAACATTTGAATAAAATTAAATAAATAATTAGTTTTACTGTGCATTACTATAATGACTAAAAAGAAATATTATAAAGTAACTTAATTTTAGATTTATAATATTACTTTGTCATTGTTTGGTTAAATTTCCGGATGCTTTGGGAGTCCGTGGCATATAAAAGCTGGAAAAGCCCTGGTCTGGTGTGTAACCGGTGTCTGTGTGAGATGCCAGATCCAGGAACACGCTGGCAGGACTGGCAGCTCGTGTAGAGACAACATTCTGTTGATGTTGTACCTGACGATGTCCAACTGCGAGACGGGGTGTGTGTGTGTGTGTGTGTGTGTGTGTGTGTGTGTGTGTGTGTGTGTGTTTATCCACTGTTGCTTTTACAGCTACAAAGCTGGAGCACTAAATGATATTCAGAGTCACATGACACGCTTTTAACATTAAATAAAGCACATAAACAGCGCCTGAGATTATCATCGACACACTTTGTGTTTGTTGTTCCAGCGCGACGTGAGAAAAATAGAAACCGTTTCTAAAATAGACTCGTCGCGTGTCGCCGTCGCGGCCGGTTAGGACAAACACTCTCATGGAAAATATCCTTTAATCGCGCGTTGTATATGACCCTATATAGTAGCCTAGGCTGCATATATAGAGCATCATTATAATTGTGTGTTTAATGGTGAGACTTTTGTTTTTTGTATTCAGCCTCTCAAAAATGATATAAAAAGTGTTATTATCAGTGTTGAAAACAGTTGTGCTGCTTCATATTTTTGTGGAAACTGATAGATTTATTTTTTTCAGGATTCTTTAATGAATAGAAAGTGCAAAAGAACAGAATTTATTTGAAATAGAATCTTTTGACGCGTTCTGCTTTTCTGACAAATAAACGTGAATTTCTCGTCCCAGGTCACACGGAGAACGAGTAAACATTGCTCATATACTACCGACCAGGGCTTGACATCAACACCCGCCAAATGTGTGTGTATTTCATCAGGGATGTGTAACGCAGTCACTCCTCTGGACACTTTGTCGGGTTGAGTTTTATATATAATATACATTTTTCAATTGTAGTCTTTTTAAAAAGGCATCTGAAATAATAAACTAAGTGCAAACTAGTGTTGTCAAAAATATACATTTTTCTGTACATATCGATACTGGAATATCTGAAGCTCTTCCGCAGGAAACACTATACCAGCTGCTCTTTCTCTCTCTCTCTCATCTCTCCGACAGCGAGTGACACACAAACCCGCCTCTCCTCACTCAATCCATTCATTTGCACTGGATGAGTATTGTTGGTGTTACAGCGCTTGAATTTCGGTGTGGGATTGCACGTATTGAGAATAATATTACTCATTAAGTGCAGCACATAAAGACACTATATTGGCGATATAAAACAGTATAACGGATCCGTGCGTCAGCTCTTAAAGTGACAGCAGCCTAATATACCGGCCGCCAAAGATGAGACAATATTAAAACTATCTATTTTGCAGTTTTTCCCCATGGAATTGATGTCAAAATGGTGGCCAGTGGAAATGCTGAGTGGCTGGTAACTTTGGAAAACCACTAGTCACAGTGGCTGATGAGCAAACACGTGAATGTCAAGCCTCAACTAGTGACTTGTGTTTAGAAACAGGGTGAGTTTCAGGAGCTCATTCAAAGAGCCGCATCGAACGAGCATTGCATTGCATTAGCAGTCGAGGCTACGAGGTTTCGTCTGGCATTACTACGATCAAACCGAGACTAAAATATATCCCAGTCTCCCTATAGTCCTCCTCTCTCTTCCTCCACTGAAATCAATAATGTTTGGAAAAATGAATTATAGAGTACAGTGGAAACGCTAATCACAGACTAACCGATGGTTCGCCCTTGGACTAAATGTCTTGCATACTAAACCACAGTCGCTGGCAAGCAAGCAAGCCATTTTATTTGCTAATTAGGCAATTAATTTCACTGAATGTGGCTGCGGAACCGCCGGTGAAGGCAAAACTGCTGTATTATCAGTAACGAGACCCATGTGTGTGTGTGTGTGTGTGTGTGTGTGTGTGTGTGAGGGATGGAGACAGGGAGAGTGCTGGGAAATGAGAAGGCTGCTGTTCACACTGATGATTTGTGAGCTGTTTCCAGGACTCTAAGGTTACACATCATCGCCCAGCATGAACCCAGAAGAGAGGGTTTAATGCCAGCTGTCTGTGGGTTTGGGTGACGGTGGCGAGGCCGAGGGCCGTGGGAGAGCGGCGCGAGGCCGGTGGCGTGATTGATAATGAGCGACACCTGCGCGACACACTGGTCTCGAGTCTCTAACGGAGGAGCGGAAGCATAAAGGAGGAGCGACGACAGTGAAGGATGAGAGAGGACCAGGCCTGGACTTATGCTGTGTTTTGTTATGTGACCCTGAACCACAAAACCAGTCACATTGGTCAATTTTCTGAAATTGAGATTTATACATCATATGAAAGCTGAATAAATAAGATTTCCATTGATGAGTGGTTTGTTATGATAGGACAATATTTGGTCGAGACACAACTATTGTAAATCTGGAATCTGAGGGTGCAAAAAAATCTAAAAATTTGAGAAAATCTCCTTTAAAGTTGTTCATTTATGTTGGCGATT
>FLSR01000950.1:79213-94551 GCA_900092035.1 Leuciscus waleckii | reverse complement strand
TCATGGAGACTGTCCTCATGTGTTTGCAATTTGAATATAATAATGCATTTAAAAGTTGAGTGCGCTTCACCAACGGACGTCGCGCAATTGGCGCAATTGGATAGACCTAAAACCAATCAGAGCGATCGTCATCGTGTAAAGCCTGCCTCAACGTTTCTGATTGGTGCCGCGATTTTGACGGATTAGAAATGGGCTTGAATGGGCTCTTTGCCAGACTACTTGCAGAGCAAATCTAAATTTGCCAGAAGTTGTCTGGGTTTTCCCAGGCTATTACACCCCCAATCTGAAGGCTATGCATGTAATTTTCAGTAGTAACTAGATATATAGCTCAAAAGTGCAATAAACAAAAAGCAAACATTTTCTACATATTTTATTAAAATTACATCTATGAGCCATCGGAAGACGTAACTATCAATCGCAGATCTATGTGTGCAAAGATGTGCAATGCATTTTAGTGTTTTTGTTGTAAACGCATATTACACAATTTGTGCAGACTCATTAGAGGGAGAAAACAACGCTTGGCTTGATCTGAACGTGTAACGTCTATGGTTTTGTATACAAAAAGAATTATTGAGCTAGCCATTTGGTTTCAGTTTCTATCGGCTCTTAAACAGAGACACGGAGCGTCGGTCTGTAAGGGTTGATACCTGCTGTAAACAGGGCCTTTGACAAGGACTGCGACAGGGTAGAGTCTCTCTGAAACTCGAGGCTTGTGTTGCTCCCGGTCAGCAGTGCTGAGAGTTTACCAACAGTGTAAAGTCAGTGTTCATGAAGAAAAGGCAGTTGTGAGAAACTGTCCAAAGTGTCAAACCATTAGGCCCGCGCAGAACCAAGTGCTGGTCAAACATGTCCATTCCAGATGGCCAGTTTCTCTGCTAAAGTGAGCATGCCAGAACCGATGGATTAAATCATTTAAAGACACAGAACAACTGTGTGTCTCAGAGCAACACACAGCAATGTTTGGTTCCTAAATGAATCAGCATTTTTGAGCGATCCATTCATAAATCCATTCCTGAATGAATCAACCGTTTGAATGAATCAGATGGATGAATGACTCAATGATCTCTCAAGGTTTTAGTTTTATATTTAAAGCATTTTATTTAAAAACAAAATGTGTGTGTGTATATATATATATATATATATATATATATATGTGTGTGTGTATGTATGTGTGTGTGTTCAAAATATTATGTTTAAAACATTAGTCACATAGCAGTATTTATAGCAGAACAGGGTTCCCGCACCTTGGTTAACTTCAAATTCAAGGACTTTCAGGTCCAATACCCTCAAATTCAAGGATTTAATGTGAGGACACACTTCAAGTGAGAGCAAGGTTACATCGTGTTACCTCGTAAGATACATTGTTACAGTTTTCATGTGTCAAACACAACTTCTTCTTTTTGCATGAATTTTTGGCCAAATGTGACCCTGGACCACAAAACCAGTCACATGGAACAATTTTATGAAATTGAGATGTATACATCATATGAAAGCTGAATAAATAAGCTTTCCATTGATGTGTGGTTTGTTATGATAGGACAATATTTGGTCGAGATACAACTATTGAAAATCTGGAATCTGAGGGTGCAAAAAATTCGAAACATTGAGAAAATCTCCTTTAAAGTTGTTCATTTATGTTCACGATTGTGCAGCATTCACTCACACACATACATGTTTTATATATTTACGGTAGGAATGTACAAGATATTTCATGGAACATGATCTGTACTTAATATCCTCATGATTTTTGGCATAAAAGAAAAATCGATAATTTTGACCCTTACAATGTATTGTTGGCTATTGCCACAGATATACCCGTGCGACTCGTGACTGGTGACGTGATCCAGGGTCTCATATGACAGAAATCTGATATTCTATTTGTCGTATTTCTGTTTTGCATAAAACTGAAGAATATTCGGTACATCCTTTACTGTATTCTAAAATGATCTGGTATAAATTTTTGCTTGAAACTATGAAACGTTGAGGCACCATCATAGTAGTTTCGTGCGCGCGTGAACTTAAAGTAAATGCACGTAACTAACGTAAATCAAGCAAGCTAGTAATGCGCGTAACTAATGCTAGTGTGCATAGGCCACGAAGTGTTGGCAAAATAAAACATTAGTGGACCGGAGGGAATAATATGGAATTTTTTCCAGAAAACTTGCACAAAATAAATTCAAGCACTTTCAAGGATCCGTATTTTTGTATGTTTATTTTCCCAAACTTTCCGAACTTTCAGATTCACAAACTTTCAAGGATTTCAAGAACCCGTGGGATCCCTGGAGTAAATTCTGCTTTAATAGCTTGCATCTTCTGTGCCGCTTCTGCAGTGTAAACATTGATTTTATTGATGATTTCATTTGTTAATAATATGTAAAAAAAAAAAAAATTTGACAAAAAAAGATTATGCATTCATCTAATAAGGTTAGGAATAAATTATCTTTTAATGGTATAAATGCCAATCAATTTTAAGGTGGCAAAAGTTAATTTCTGTCACTGCTGTGAACTAACATGAGAAATTTGAAAACTTGTCCACGACAGGCCTAAACAACCCGAGATATCAGCAAAAAAACAAATTTTACACACATTTAACAATATCCCATAAAATATTGAGGTATAATTTTTTGTGAATATCGCACACCCCAAAGACATTTCTGCTAATGTCATTGCTGTTCCTGTATAAATGTAAAAGTGTCTTTTTAATAAGCTTTCCCTGGTTAATCAAGCTCAAGACAGTTTGTTTGTTGTTTTACATCTAAAGTCTCAGTAGAGTCCTGGCTAAAAGGCTTTTAGCAAAATAAAAGAGTTTAATGAAAGAATTTTAGTGTTCATTTTTGTTTAGTTAAATCAGCTGAGAATCAAATGAACAGATTTCTTTTCTCCACAAGCATCCTGACTCCATTTCAGCGCTGCCGCTGACGCTAACGTCTCTAGACAAGCCGGACGTTCCCCTGCGATTAACCGTTTCACATGTGTGCTAGCGAGCGATCCGAGGAGACGTTTTAGCGGACGGGGATATTTCCGCAATGCAGATCTGTGGACGGGAGGTGTGAGGTCAACGCTAGTGCCTCCGAGCCGGATGAACCGCAGGGAATCAACAAAAAAGACAAGCAAAATTGACTGGAAAAACATTATGCTGCGTCGCTCCTCAGATAAAGCAACTCGTATTGAACGACTAGGGGTCGAATTCAAGCCTCAGCGCTTATTAATCGAGAGACGAGAGGAAGAAAATGAAGATGAGGGAAGAAAGCGGACGCGAGTAGATCCATTAGCTTCTCTTTCTCGCCTCAGATCACGGATGACTGAATGACTCTGGCGTCGCTCTGGGCTCGAGGATGAGCAGTTAACGCTCCACTGACCTCCGCGCTGTGGAAGAACAGCCGGAGCGAGATCTCGGGCCTTCACTGGCCCAGCGCTGGGGCTTAAACTGGGCCGGAGAACAGCCAACTGCAGCCTGGCAAACCATATCAGGAAACTCTCCTTTTCTACAAGGCCTGACACACACACAGACTGACTGGACTAGCCTCGCTCCAGGACTCCCATGATTGCCAGACAAGAGAGTTAGACCGCAGATGTGCTACAAATGTGTGCGCACTTTTAAAAATAAAGCTTCCAAAACATAGAAGAAGCATTTTCTGGCTCTTTAACCCTTCAGAACCGGCTGTGTCGTCGCAGACACATGCAAGCTGTATTTATTTTACCGTAACTCTTCAACCGTTTGCACTATCAAAACCATTTAATCGCCCCTGCAGTAGACAACATGCGCTTTTCGGCAATATACGGCTTATTACGGTAACTTCATGCTTTCCATCTGCAAATGACAGCAGCTTTCTGGGAGAGCGGGAAGGAAGGATTTGAACAGAGAGATACGAGGCGCGGCAGGTTAAGAGTGTGTTGGATTGCATAAAATAATAAAAGAAATGAACAAATACATGGCGAAAGAAGTGTTAGACAGCAGAAGAGGGGATTGGGATGATTTTTTATGAAACTTGGGAGGCGGATGGCCGTTACTCTTTCACGTATATAAGCATGTGTGTGTGTGCATGTGTATGTGTGCGTGGCATTTGTATGTGTGCGTGTATGAAAAAAAGTGTCCTAAATGAAAACTGTGCCACCCAATGTCACAAAAAAGACTTGTTTATATGTATTATAGTTCATTTTTCAACTTTAAAGTGTTAGTTTCTTTCGTTCATGATTTTTTCTGTTTTTTTTTTCTAAATAAAAATCAGTACATTTATTCTCGTTTTTTTTAATTTTTGTCTATTTAAATTCTATTTACAAACTCACCACACACAATAATGGTCAATAACTGTAATTTGTTGAAAGCTTATCTTTTCCTGAAAAAGATGACACCTTGCACATAGTTTTAGAATCTTACAGTCAAAAAATCTAAATATGTGAGAAACACCTATTTTAGCTTCAGGTTCTAAAGGTTTAAAGAGTGAACGTTCTAAAAAGAACCTTCTGTGGAATGGAAGGTTCCGTGGATGTCTTCATGGAACCATCGACGCCAATAAAGAACCTTCATTTTTAAGAGTGTATTTGTGAAGGTATAATTGTGTAGATTTAAGCTTTAGTATATTTATATTCATTTGTTTATATGTTTATCAGTCTGTCTTTTATAGATTTATGTTTTCGATATGTACAGTAGCAATCTGGTGTTGATCCCAAAAATATCTAAAAGAAACGTTTGACTAATTTATAGTCAATAAGTCATTGGTGATGAATCCGAGTGACGCTCATTAAATGATGTAACATCAACATTCCCTCAGTTTTACACGATTCCACGATCGCTGAATACAACGCAAAATCAACAAAATTATGCATTTTTTGCTATCCGGCATAATTCGCCATTTTAGCTTTAAAATGACTTGGGTAACACTTTATTTTAGAGTGTCCTTGTTACACATGTTACATGCAATTACTGTAGTAGTAACAGTAGTTACAGGCAACTAACCCTAAACCAAAACCTAATCCTATAGTAAGTAAATGTAGTTCATTATTATTACTCAGTTATTAAATGTATAATTACACTGTAATATGGACACCTTAAAATAAAATGTAACCACACTTTAATTTACAGTCCAGTTTCCCATGTACATACTATGTACTTATTATAGTAGTTACAATAACTGTGTAATAACTACGTACTAACCCTGAACCTAACCTTAACCTATGTATCTTATAACACAAGTGCTTTCTTAGGTAAGTGCACATACTTTAAAATAAACGTCAGATTTGAAATGTGTTCAAAATCTTAATGTTTTTTTCTCAATATTCAACAGAAGAGAGAATTGAATCGCAGTTTCACTGTTTCACAGCATTTGATTGGCTGTTCACTACTGATGTCACACTTTCATATGCATGTGCTCCACAGTTATGCATAAACTCAGGATCAGAGAAAGTTGATTGGTTTGGTTTTGTGAACCCTGTAACCCTGAGTCTGTTCAACTACGGGTCCCTGATGAGGTCAGTGCTGTGACACAAAGCTTTGACATGTTTGATGAGTGTGTGTTTCTGACGCTCCTTACCTCTGTCGGTGTCGTACAGGAACACGAAGCGGCTCCAGTCGTAGTGGTCGAGAAGACTCATTAGCGCCCCCCGGATGGAGGGCCGAAGCTGTAGCACGAACTGAGTCTCGCCCTCGGCGGGGAAACTGGGCGTCACCAGAGAGATGTGCAACGCACTGCAGAACGACGTCAACGTGTGGACCGAGCGCTTGTCGTACAGGCCGAAGATCGCGAACACTCCTCGGGAATACTGCGAACAGACTGCGGAGAAAAGAGGCAGATGTAAGTGCACAGAGAACATCTCACACAGTCAACAACAAGAAGGAAAGACAAACAAATACAGGGTTTGAAACTTTGAAAATCAATTTTTTTTTAAGTTACCAGCCATTCAGAACCTCTACTAGCCAAAACAAAATGATCAGAAATAAACCAGATTAATAGTCACTTCTTAGATATAATTTTTTTTTATTATTAAATCTGATTCTGAATCATTGAATGGCTTTCAGGTTTACTACAACAACATCATTGTTTGCAGATAAAATATAGAAATATGACAAAATTATTAGTGATTTCACTTATAAAACAGAATTTATTTCATTGTAATTTTCAAATATAGCTCACTCTATAAAGTGATAAAATAATACATTCCTGTGTTTTCAGGTAATGCTGAAAATGTATATTAGTCAGGCTACTAGTTTAGCTGTGGTATTAAATATTGTGGAATAGAGAATTGTGAATTTTCACTGGAATCTAAAACTTTGGTGTCAAAACTGCCTGAAAAAACAGTTTCATGGCCAGTAAAAAATATTTTTTCTAAGTCACCTGCAAAAAGTTAGGCTCTGTGTGTGTGTGTGTGTGTGTGTGTGTATATATATATATTATTACACATACTATACATTACAATGTAGTTTTTGAATTACATTACATTGCATTATTGTTTAATATTCATTTAAAAATTGTCAAAATGGTAGAAATCGTACAGTAAGCTATAATAGGAATAATTGTCTTCATGCAAAATATATTTTCTTCTTTTGATTCTGAGGTGAAACATGACTGTTCTTGACAGGTTTCGTAAGATTTAAGTTCAATAATAAACACATTTTACCACGTTTTACTGAGAGAGAGTGAAAGAAAGAGACTTCAGTAGTCAGTTTTTCATTTTCAAAGGAGTCAAGCAAACACACACACACATAGGCACTCACACACACGGTTCTTTGATGTAAGTTTAAAACGTTGCGTTTTCTATGAATGACATACTCTGGTTTTTCACTGCAGGATCAAACAGACTGTTCTGCTCTCCTCTTTATTTGTCACTCAGGTGTTTCTATCATAACAGTCTTTCTCGGAAACTCAATTTCGTCTCTCTAAAGAATTTGTCTGTGTGTTTGTAAAATATTGATAAAAAGATTAACATCAATGTGAAAAAACATCCATCCCTCTGTTGGCATGATGGAATTATTGATGATGAAAAATAATATGAATTTCTCTATCATAATGTACTGTCTGATTCATCAACAGACCAATTAATGGAAGGACGAACCGTCTGTCCAGTTATTTATAGACTGAACGACACTCTCGACTCACAGGGGGAAAATATCAGTCACCATGGAGACACAGGCGACAGTTTGTAAAAGTGCTGTGATGATCAGGATGGACTGATTATGGAGGAAGAATAATATTTTATTAAAACAATGTTAACTGAAAAAACCCAAAGTCTTATCAGATACTTGAGGGGAAAAGGTTGGAGAAAGTTATTTTGATGAAACATTATGAATTTTAGTTGTTTTTATAAAAACTAAAACATGAAAAAGATCATTACTTTGAATAAAATAATATGTATAATTTGTCACAACTGATGTGGTAGTTCTCAGAATGAAGACGAGGAAGACTAAATGCTAACTTTCTTGAATAAACACGAAGATAATACATGGAGGAATGCAGTGAGAACAACCACACAAACTACTTGTATATAGACGAGAACCGACAATGAACTGAAAGAAACAGGGGGTATAAATACACAGGGAACTTAACGACAGACAGCTGAACGTAATTAGTAACCAAGGAGACTAACTAGCAGGTGATCAAGACTGAACTGAAGCACATGAAACCAACACACAGAAATGAACACGACACAACATAATACTGACAGTACTTCACCCTCCCGCGAGACGCGACCTCGCGCCGAATGTAAAAGTCCATCTGTGGAGGGAGGGAGGGGGTTTTGGAGGAGGACGAGGAGAGTCTGAAGATCGACAGGAGACAGGAAGGGAGAGCGGAGGAACAGCGAGGTGGAACTGGCGAAGGGAGGAGCCAATGAGAGTCCAAACGTCCTACAGGGCGGAGCCTGGGCATCAACCAATGGCAGTGGAGCGGGACGAGCTGGAGACCATGGCGAAGCCGTAAGGATGACATCGCAGGCTTGGAGGACCGAGGTGATGTTATCGGCTCGAAAGACCGAGGTGGAGACGGGGACCTGGCAGAACGGGGTGACACCGGAGGGAACGAGGACCACGGTGGAACCAGAGGGAAGGAGGATCCCGGTGAAGCTGAAGGGGTGGAGGGTTGAGGCAAAGCCGAAGGCCCAGAAGTCCACAGCGAAACCAGGGTGATGAGAGACCAAGGTGGAACTGGAGGGATGAGAGAGCCCGGTGGAGTCTTAGTGATGATGGACCACGGCGGAGCTGAGGGAGTGTAGAGCCAAGGCGGATCCAAAGGGCTGACAAGTTGAGGTGGAGAACTGGGCCTGGAGAACTGAAGTGTAGCCTGGGGATCCGTATCACAGAGCCGAGCTGGTGTTGAAAGAGCCCGAGGTGGAGCCAACGAGCTGGCTGGAATCAGTAGCGAGGGCAGAGTTGAGGAGCAATGAGACACCAGTGGGGTAGATAAGTCCAGGGAATATGATGGAATCAGTGGAGATGGTTGGGCAAGATGTTGGGTGGGATCGCGTCATCCATGCTAGAGAATGTGGTAGGCTGGAGAGGGATGAGCTCTGTGGTACAGTTGATGAGCCAGCGCTCCTCAACTGGCTCATTTGAGAACGGTCTCGCTGGATCTGGTGATTGACTCCAGCCTCGGGACAGGTGCGGCGACCTGCTCAGGCTCCGGGGTGGACTGTGTGGCTGGCTCTTACTCCGGGCATGAAGGTGGCTCAAGCTCGTGGTCCACGGCGGGCCTGGCTCGGGTTCAGACTCCGACTCAGGAACAGGTCGAGGAGCAGGAACAGGTCGAGGAGCAGGAACAGGAACAGGTTGAGGAGCAGGAACAGGAACAGGTCGAGAAGCAGGAACAGGTCGAGGAGCAGGAACAGGTCGAGGAGCAGGAACAGGTCGAGGAGCAGGAACAGGTCGAGGAGCAGGAACAGGTCGAGGAGCAGGAACAGGTCGAGGAGCAGGAACAGGTCGAGGAGCAGGAACAGGTCGAGGAGCAGGAACAGGTCGAGGAGCAGGAACAGGTCGAGGAGCAGGAACAGGTCGAGGAGCAGGAACAGGTCGAGGAGCAGGAACAGGTCGAGGAGCAGGAACAGGTCGAGGAGCAGAAACAGGTCGAGGAGCAGGTCGAGGAGCAAGAACAGGTCGAGGAACAGGAACAGGTCGAGGAACAGGAACAGGTCGAGGAACAGGAACAGGTCGAGGAACAGGAACAGGTCTTGGGACACGCTCTGACATGGCGACGGCCATCCTGGCTGAGGGCTCAGGTGGCGAGGCAGCGGGCATCTCCGTCGAGGGCTCGACAGGTATCACGTGACGAAGTTCATGCTGGGCAGGCATGACGTGAAGACATTCAGGCTTGATAGGTATGACATGAAGCTGAGGCTGTGCAGGCCTGACGTGACGAAACTCAGGTTGGGCAGGCATGACGTGACGATATGCAGGCGATGTGGCGAGGAAGATGGCTGGTGATGGTGGTTGATCGTGGCTTCACCCACAGTAAAGGCTAAACCGCTCAACAACAGCACATGATCCAGGTATTGTGGGAAGGAACCTGGTTTTGCGGCTGAAGCTGGCTGGTGCAGAGGATCGCCCAGTCCAAGCCCGAACACGTTCTTTAGGACGTCATCTGTCCAGTTGACCTGGTGTGAAATTTCTAGGAACTCTTCCAGATATTCTTCGATCGAGTGGCCATTCTGGAAACAGGTTATTAGACGATCGGTTGGGTTTTGATGGATGCGGGAAACGCCATACTTATGTTTAAGGTCGGTTCTTCTGTCACAACTGATGTGGTAGTTCTCAGAATGACGACGAGGAAGACTAATCGCTAACTTTCTTTAATAAAAACAAAGATAATACATGGAGGAAGGCAGCAAGAACAACCACACAAACTACTCACATATAGACAAGAACCGACAATGAACTGAAAGAAACGGGGTATAAATACACAGGGAACTTAACGACAGACAGGTGAACATAATTATTAACCAAGGAGACTAACTAGCAGGTGATCAAGACTGAACTGAGGTCCCATTTACACGTACATGGTTATTTAGAAAAACAGAGACATTTCCCTTCGGTTGTGCCCCTCGTTTACACGCAAACGTAGAATTCGTCTCTGAAAAAAGATTCTTTCTAAAAACTCCGGCCAGAGTGGAGATTTTGGAAAACTCTGTTTGCACGTTTGCATGTAAACTGAGAAAAACAGAGTTTTAGGCAGTCGACGTCACAGTATGTGACAGAACTTGCACTGCGTCAAAGGTGCAACCTATATTTTCGGGATTCTGATTGGCTAACATGGGCTTGAGCTTCTCGTTACACTGCCACCTACAGGTTCAGCATGTTCTTGACGGCATATACACGGGTTTGTGTAAATTAACACTTTTCTGAAAACGGAGAGGCTGAAATGTCCGTTTATGAAAATAACCGGCCACGTGTAAACGTAGCCTGAAGCACATGAAACCAACACACAGAAATGAACACGACACAACATAATACTGACATTACTTCACCCTCCCGCGAGACGCGACCTCGCGCCGAATGTAAAAGTCCATCTGTGGAGGGAGGGAGGGGGTTTTGGAGGAGGACGAGGAGAGTCTGAAGATCGACAGGAGACAGGAAGGGAGAGCGGAGGAACAGCGAGGTGGAACTGGCGAAGGGAGGAGCCAATGCAGAGTCTCTCTCTCTCTTTCGCTCTCTCTCTCTTTCGCTCTCTCTCTCTTTCGCTCTCTCTCTCTTTCGCTCTCTCTCTCTTTCGCTCTCTCTCTCTTTCGCTCTCTCTCTCTTTCGCTCTCTCTCTCTTTCGCTCTCTCTCTCTTTCGCTCTCTCTCTCTTTCGCTCTCTCTCTCTTTCGCTCTCTCTCTCTTTCGCTCTCTCTCTCTTTCGCTCTCTCTCTCTTTCGCTCTCTCTCTCTCTCTGTCTCTCTCTCTCTCTTTCTCTCTCTCTCTCATTCTATGTCTCTCTCTCTCTCTCTCTGTGTCTGTCTGACTCTGTTAAAAGAGGTCTTGTGTTATGTGACTGTTATAGTCGCTTGTCTTGTGGGGAAAGAGAAGAGCGGATCTTTTTTAACACAGCCTTGAGGTGTCTGAGCCTCATGTTTTTAAGAGTGTGTGTGTGTGTGTGTGTGTGTGTGTGTGTGTGTGTGTGTGTGAGAGAGTGAGTGCTTTTCTAACAACCTTCAGGGTTGTGATGAAAACGCAGTCTAACACTGATGTCATTCTGCTAAACCTTCTATATTTAATACACCAGTCGACCTGACCTTTTGTCAGCCCACACTCGCACACTCACTTTATCAATCTTTTACATTCTGATGAATGTATGAAATCACCTTCAGCCACAGAAATAATTGAGCTCATCTATGTGGACTCTCTATTTATTATATTCATTCAGAGATGTCAAACTATTCCACCTTTCCCTGTTCTTACTCTGACATCACGTCCTAACCTGGTGTTGTTCCCGTACAACGCCGTAACTCGCTGCTTCACTACTATAGTGCGATACATCATTGAAGAAATCAACTAGCTAGTCACGGGTGTTTCCCGAAACCATATTGTCGCTAAGTGGTCGTTCAACCATGTTGGTTAGTGATGTCACGCAGGTATTGGAGTAGTAACTACTTTAATGAATCTGTTTGAGATCGAATTAATGCTAGAAGTTTTGCTATAAATTACAGACATGGCATCTGAGGACTATTTCTCATTTTTCTCAGTTATTTTGCTTTATTCCCAGATTCAATCATATCATATGCTCGTTCTTACATACTAGTGCACGTTCGCACATGCGCACTCTTCAAAAACGTCACTTTGACAAACTAAAAGATGTAAATGACATTTGTATGTATTCTAAATAAAAGACACAGGTTGTACTGAATGTCAGCTTGCTTATTTTGCTCAAGATAAGGATTTATTGAGTCCACATGTCATGCAATCTAGAAACTCTGCTTCTAACCACAGGTGGAGATCTGTCGTTCCAAACACACAACTCTGCGATGCTGTTTGCGAGTGTTCGTTGGAACGATGGTTTCGGGAAACACGACTCGTTGAACTTTGCTGATAATGACGGAACTTGCGACCATAGTTGGCTAACGATGCTTTCAGGAAACACCCCAGGTACGCACATATTTAGTGTCATTTTCTGTTCTCACTGTGCAAAGTGACTATATTCACAGCCAATGAGAATGTACTGTTATGTGGTGCAGGGACCAATGAAATTCCGTTGTGGGCGGGGCTACCTGGCTATTTCGCTAGAGCCCCCCCGCCTTTTTCAGCAGCACTGGTTCCGGAAGTATTTTTTCCATTCATTTTTCCCATAGAGTTTTTAAAATAGTCTTTATTAAAGCATTACAAGCCATGAATCAAGCCAATCAGCTACAAGGAGTGTCACAACACTACAAATTTTGATTTGAAGCAAAAAAAGTATTTGAAAATCAGACAAAAAGACAAAGGTACGAGACGAAACATTTCAGTATTTTGAAGGTAGGGAGGTCGACTCGATTACGTCATTCGCAGTGCTTCATGGGAGTGGGCGGAGCTAAAGAGAGGTATAAACCATAGACTGTAAAAAATATGGACAAAGCGTCTGTAACGTCACCCATAGACTTCTGAAGAACGGTTTTGAGGCCGTTTATGGGGGGTATGGGCGGCGCCATATTTCAATACAAATGTTCAGAAAGGATAACTTACAGGTATGATGTGTTGTGTCAGATCATGGCCGAGACGTAAAATTTCAGGAATTCCACTCGGCTCAGCCTATGCTCGTTGTCAGCTGTCAATCAAGCTGTCAATCGCGCCCTTATTTGTCATACATTTTATATCTAAATACGATCTAAACTAACGAGTTAGAAAAAAATTCACCCCCCTCACAGTTGTCAGGCACTCGGAACCTATCGAAAAATACAATAAAAGTCCATGGGACCAACCTGCAAAAACATGAATTTATGCTGTGAAAACGGACATTTTAACATGGGGGCTATGGACATTTGCTCCCTTTTGGGACCTGCCCCTAGCGGATTTTCGATGTATTGCAGTTTTTCGCACTTCCGGGTAGGCTTCATTTTTCAGATTAGAATGTTGCCGCTTGCCTGTTGTGTGTGTGTGTGTGTGTGTGTGTGTGTGTGTGTGTGTGTGTGTCTGTCTGTGTCTCTGTCTTGCACTCTAAACACAGTTAACTTTAATAAAATCACTGTGGGACAAATAGAAACAGAGCTATTAATGAGAGAGAGAGAGAGAGAGAGAGAGAGAGAGGGGGTGGGATGGAGGTTGTTGAGACCGAGGGGTGAAGAGGGAGGGAGGGGGGGGGGGGGTAGAGAGAGAGAGAGAGAGAGAGAGATGGAGTGGCCATCGGGGTCTACAGGTCACAAACACACCGATTAACCATTTACCCAAATCCTCATGGTCCCACAGAGAGACTGTATGAAAGAGACACACAGTTGACCTTCTGGTTTTGTGTGGAGTGACTCAAACACTGGTTTTGCTTCAGGACAGATTTTCACTGGACATCATGTGGCGACCGGTGCGATACCAGAAGTATTTATTGTACAAAAGTAAAAAAACGTTTTTTAGGAATATTACAGATTTAATCCGTCTAATTTGACCTACCAATTCCAAGAAACATAAATGTGTGCCAATTTCATGCCATCAACAAGTGAAAATAATGGAAAGTGTTTCTCCTCCCTTAAAAGTCCATTAGCCTATATTTACTTTGCTGTCTTTATGAGACACAATTATTTGGTTAATTGGATTTTATTACTTATTAAGGGAACAACAATGCTAAATAAATAAATAACAGACTTGTGATCATGCATGGTTCGCGTCCCACTGTTTGAGAACAACTGATACCGTATAACGGTTGTATTTTTATTACCCGTAATTAAATTAGCCAAAGTAACCATATAATGTTGCTTTATAAACACAGCAAAACACATACGCTTATCAACTTATAAAAGCGAGGAGAAACACTTTCCATATCTTTAGTTGCTGATGGCATGAAATTGGCACATTAACATTAATTTATGTTAATATTAGACAGATGAAAACTGAAATATTGTACAAAATTAATATTGTAAAAGTAATTAATGTATTAAATGTACATTAAAAAGTAACAAATGTGCGTTTACAGTACAATTAATAATTATTCTATCGCATCAGTCGCTACATGATGTCCAAGGATTTTTCGAGTTTATAAAACAGATTATTGTATAATGTTTTATAATGAAATAAAAAATTTTCTACTTAAAAAATTCAAGATTAATTTTGTTACTTTGTAAATATTTGTGAAGTTTACAAGCAGTGAAAATTGTAAAATCCTACACCATTTTTTTTTACTGTAACTAACATTAAGAAAAATTAATAAATACTGTTTATTAAATGTATTATGTATTAGTTAATGCATTATTGTAAAAATGCTTCCAAAATCTTAATATCATTTGTGGTTCATCTATCACACT
Organism: Leuciscus waleckii; assembly: GCA_900092035.1. NCBI lineage: Eukaryota > Metazoa > Chordata > Actinopteri > Cypriniformes > Leuciscidae > Leuciscus > Leuciscus waleckii. The sequence continues at coordinate 80,170 of FLSR01000950.1, read as the reverse complement.
GGATGAACTGTAATGTAAGGTGTAGTTGAGTGCATTGCACTCTGGGAAATGGAGTCGGTGTGTCTGTAAATGTAATTTATGTACAGAAATATTTGTGTACAGCGCACTGCAAAAATAAAAAAACAGTGTGACTTTCCACATCAACAAGCTGAATGTGTTTCTCCAGGAGGATCAAGATTTGTCTAGTCTTAGATCTGAAAATACTCACACTGTTGTAACATCTGGTCTGTTGTTAAATGTATCGACACACACATACACTCTCTCTCTCACACACACGCTCACAAACTCACGTGCACACTCACACTCACACACTCACACTTACTCAAACAGACACACACACACACACACACACACACGTCTGGTTCACTATCTTTGTGGGGACTCTCCATAGACTTAATGGTTTTTATACTGTACAAACTGTATATTCTATCCCCTCACACTAACCCTACCCCTAAACCTACCCATCACAGAAAACTTTCTGCATTTTTACATTTTCAAAAATATATAATTTAGTATGTTTATTAACCCATTTCCCTCATGGGGACCGCTGGCTGGTCCCCACAATGGAGGTGATCTCAGGTTTTACTATCCTTTCCTTGTGGGGACATTTGGTTCCCACAATGTACTATAAACCAAACGCGCGCACACACACACACACACACACACACACACACACACACACTCACTCACTCACTCACACACACATACTTCCTGCACTAAGAAGTAATGATAAGCCCACTTTTAGCAGTGTTGTGACTTGATGTTTTCATTACCATGACAATGCAGGAGTGGACCATGGCAACAGGGTTTAACATGAGTGCCAATAAAGTTTAATCCATTAATGGAATAAGCTTTATACTGAGAGAGAGAGAGAGAGAGACAGCGAGAGAGAGAGAGAGAGAGAGAGAGAGAGAGAGAGAGAGAGAGAGAGAGAGAGAGAGAGAGAGCACGCGAGCA
>FLSR01000950.1:58905-77636 GCA_900092035.1 Leuciscus waleckii | reverse complement strand
GCGAGTTCTGTCGTTATCAGCAGTTCAGCAAGTCTGTGTTTCCCCGAAACCATCGTTCTAACGAACATTCGCAAACAGCATCGCAGAGTTGTGTGTCTGGAATGACAGATCTCGACCTGTGGTTTACAGTTTCTTGTTTGCATGACATGTGGACTCAATAAATCCTGATCTTGAGCAAAATAAGCAAGCTGACATTCAGTACAATCTATATCTTTTAGCTAGAATACATACAAATGTCATTTACGTCTTTTAGTTTGTCAAGAGATTTAAAGTGTAGTTTTTGAAGAGTGTGCATGTGTGAACGAGCTCTAGTGTGTAACATCGAGTCTATGAGTGAATCTGGAAATGAAGCAAAATAACTGAGAAAAATGAGCAATAGTCCTCAGATGTCAAGTCTGTAATTTATAGCAAAAAGTCTAGCCTTAACTCGATCTCAAACAGATTCATTAACAGTAGTTATTCCTCCAACATCTGCGTGACATCATTAACCAGCGTGGCTGACGACCAATTTGCGGCAATCCGGTTTCGGGAAACAGTCGTGATTAGCTAGTTGATTTCTTCAACAATGCATTGTACTGTGATAGTTAAGAGGAGTTACAGCGTTGTATGGGAAACACACTCCAGACAGACTGGGAAGAGAGGAGCCGTAACAATGGAGAATATGAGGAGAATAATCAACATTCAAGCAGGAAAACCTGTTCTGCTGTTCAGTGTGTTTGGGAAATGTCCCGCGCCTTACCATAACCACCAGTTTAACACACTACTAACTAACTCAACCAGGCCCCGCCCCTTTATTCTGCATATGAATTATTTAAATGAGGAATATTGTGATGTGTTCGTGCCCAGAGAAACTCAAGACTACAATGGAGGCGTTTCAGGAGTTCAGGAACACTGACACTGATACAGAGAATATGATATCAGCAACAACAACTTTGGAAACACTCATGTTATCTAATTGTTTTCATAAAGCAAACACAGTGAGCGAGACTGACAGATGCAGCATGAATCCCTAACCAAACATTGATCCGTTATAACGTACCCGTGGTCCTCTCTTTCCAGGGGGTCCGGGGAGACCCGGGGGGCCGGCGGGACCCTGCAGAGAAACAGAGATGAGCAGAAAGAGAGATCAATTCATGAACAACTGTTTCTAAACATCACAAGAAAGACTGTGTAATTGGAACCGCGTGTCTGACTCCCGCTTTCTCAACACAGAAAACCACGTCTGCCGTCTGAGAGAAGCGTTCGCTTGCCTTCAGCTCCACGAATCAAAGCTCAAACCAAACACAGATTAATGAGTGCCAACGATGCGCACGATTACTGAGAGATGAGTGGCCTCGTGGCAAGAGATCTGAGATGACTGTACATACAGTGTGAAAACATGGAGAAATATTAAATACAGAGCAGGACATGTCCAGAACAAGTGAAGATGAGCGCTTTAAATCCAAATACATAAATACAATTAATAATTATATAATAATTGGTGAACAGAAGCGACTTCTTTCAAAAACATTATACAAAAAAGAAAAAAAAAACATCGTACCAACCCCAAACTTTTAAACGATAGTGTGTTCCTTTAAATGTAATATCAGCTATGCAACAATGCCAAAATTCAAGAAACCTTAATCATAAACATCTGAATGCTTTTTTTCCTCACCAATAATTCTCTTCATATCAATCAATTCCACACTTAACTCAAGCCTGACATGCTTGTAAAAACTCAGTGGGTTGAAATGACAGAGGCTCCATTGCCTGCTATTTCACCTAGACCTTCCCGCACGCCAGTTGTGAGGATGTCTGCCATCAGAGAAACCCAGAAACCCCAAATCAAGAGCCAAACCCTGAGCCCTCGGCATGTTCTACTGCGAGACTTTACTGCTGAGCCACATTCACCAACAGCTGTGATAATCCAGTTCCAGATCAATAAATGGTTGCTTGCATAAATATTTGGTTGTCACATGGAGATTTATGTCTAGCTTTATTAGCAGTGTTTGGGTTGGGGGGCTGGGGAGAAGCAGCCAGGTTCAAACTGGCTCTCTAACCTTCGGTAAGACACATGACCCAGTGATGGTCCTACAGATGTTCATAGGAGGAAGGGTTTCTGGTGAAATTTGAGTGTATAAAAATATGACATTATATATATATATATATATATATAATAAATATATAATTTTACATATATTATAATATATTATATTATTATAATTATATATGTGTATATATAAATAAATAAATAAATAAAAATAAAAAAAATTGCAAAAGGCGAGACTGGCAGAGAAGAACCTCCTTGAAATGGCTCTGTGTTATGACGACCATTATTCAAGATTATTCACCACATAACAAAGACTAACAGGTTTTGAAAGCAACAGTCGTCCTCCTAATGTGTCTCTTATGTTTTGGCTGCTTATTGACAGAAGTGTGTGTAGGAACATCTGGAACGGAGGTTAGTCGTGCACAGCCTATCAGAGAAGACGAAACGTTTGGGGGCCATGCAGCTGCGTTCAGGGCCAGATCTGTGGAAACTCTGAGAGATCTGAAGCCCGTAGCTGAACCTACATGTTTAGTCATTAAAAACACTGCTGAATCTTAGCAGGTCCACTAGCTCTCACAATCTAACCTCACTGTAACAATGCAACTTTTGTCTTGTCGACTCTATTTTAAATGTTGGTTAAACGATTGAATGTAGAAAAAGCTGACGACGTTATGAGCGTTGATATAACATAACAGTGTATCAGTTTGTTAAGCAATCTGAACAGGTTACTTAGAATTAATACACCAAAGCAAGAGTCGTATATGTGCTGAAATGGAAGAAAAATGTAACACAACTTTACAACCCAATATATAATAAAAAAAAATCTATTATTTCTGAATAACAAAGATTTATGTCATCATAACAACTGGGTTGGCCGATAGACGACTGACAGACATCACGATGTTGATCACTTGTTTCCATGGTGACGCGTCATGATTGTCACGTGACACACCGCAGCCACAATAACTAACTTTCCTTTTTTATTAAAAATATTCACAAACTTGCTTACCATGTCATCAACTAGCCTATCTGATATTCCGATTCTCAAATACGTGCAAGTGAGTTTGTTTTGTCGTTTAAAAAACCTTTATAAATTATCTTGATCTGTAACGTGAGATGCGCGCCGCCATGTTTGTTTGTGCCGCAGTTCAGAGATTCCTGTCTGTTGGATTTATTACAGCACGTGAATTCATCAGTTTCTCCCGAAATACATTAAAGTAAGTGGCCGGTGAACTGGGAGATGAACAGAGTAAACTTTATAGCTACTTAAACTGTCTATCTGATGAATCTGATATCTGAATGAATGAAAACACGCAGGCAATTGAATGGATTGTTATTGCTACTTCCATAGATATCATTGTGTGTTTTTACAAACTATAAATGTATTGTTTTGCTATAAATTATATGTATTTAAATGTCTGAAACCTAAAATAATCATTATGTGGTCAGAAACACTGAATAGTTGTGATATATGACAAGCGCTGAGCGCATCCGTCTTTGGCTCAGCGCCAGCCATAGCGCGAAAGCACGGTTTGAAACTGGCAGTTATGTCACGTCACTTAAGCCCAATTTATACATCTGCGTCGAACTTAAGGCCAATTTATACTTCTGCGTCGGGTGCGCGTAGAAGGTACGGCGTAGCATACGCATTGACGTGTACCATACAGGCCAATTTATACTTCTGCGTCGGGTGCGCGTAGTAGTGTACGTCGTAGGCTACGCACGTAGGCGACGCCGTCGTGAGCATTTATAAAGCCCAATTTATACTTCTGCGTCGAACTTACGCCGTAGCTACGTCGTAGGCTGTGTGTAGCGCGCGTACCCTTCGGCGTACCCTGACGTGCACCTCTCCAAAAATGTAACAACGCGTCAACTCTACGCGGACGCAAGCGCTGTGATTGGTCTGCTAGGACCCCTCCCTCGGTTTTCACATGCTCCCTCTGCACGTGTAATTGTGCGTCAACGCGGACAACGATGCAGACGTATAAATGAAAACCAACGCGTTGCCTACAGCGTAGAGGCTCTGGCGTAGGTCCGACGCAGAAGTATAAATCAGCCTGTAGTGGTCAGCTGATGCAGCGCGTACCGACATCGAGATGTAGAGGAAAATATCTAGTGGAAAATGAGAATGTTACGTTACATTGAATAAATTGATTGCTGTGTTATACAGAAACAAAACTGAAGCTATCCATCTAATTCACTGATTTGTACCTTCAAGGCATAATTAGACTTACAACAGGAGAGGAAAGTGCAATGAAACGCTGACTTTGGACAGTCCCAGCTGGTGAGTTTACCTCCCCCAGTTCTTCCAAGAGAGGAATGCACCGTTATCCCTCAGCCAAGTGAGAGCACTTAGGGTTACATCCAACAAAAATATCCACAAAGACAGTGGATGAAAGATCCACATATCCTCACACAAACCACATATGCAAATACCTTAATTGTGCAAGCAACTGTTTGAACATGAATAAAATATTACTTTACAGAAGCTTGCGGCGTTTCATAATCTTTTCCAAAAAGATAATCTGCTTCTGGCTCATATAAGCATTCGTTTATTGGCGTAATTAAATATATTCTGGGATTCTGGAATGGAGGTTCACAGTGGCCTACTGACCTACACTTGATAAACTACTGCGCTCCACCCTGCAGCTCTGCTGTTGAGAGTTTATTTCATGTACTTCGCTAAATTTAGAATTTGCTCTAAGTAAAGTCTTGTTCCTCGTGCTATAAAAGACTGCTTTGTGAGCTAACAGTGATAAACGATTGGATAAGGAGCAGAGCTCTTTTTCTTGCAGCAGAGCTATGCAAGAGCTAAGCTAGTGCTAACACATAGTGCTTTAGCCCATGTAAGTGAAGCTACATTTCTTAGCATTCTCTGGGGCAGCACACAAATAATGGAAATGCATACATTAAACTTAATTTGCACACAAAATCAAATCATTTTGTACTAGTATTGCATAGCGGACAAATCAAGAGCTAAGCTTGTGCTAATCATTTTTGACAGATTTGCTAATCTCTTAATATTATGTTGCCTTAAAATCCTGACACTATGGAAAATGTCAATTACTTTTCCTTTTCCCTATCTAACAAAGATGGGAAGCGTTACACTAGAGCCAAAACAGCCTTGTCAGGTGGTGCGATCATCAATTGCATGCTGACCAAAATGATGGGAGCTGTAGGTTCACCAAATTTCAGTCTCAGAAAGTGGCTAAATAGGTAGCATTTTCAAGCAAGTTTTATCTGTTCATCAAAACAGTACCCAAGCTGAATTGTACCATCAACATTCACCATTACAGCTTATCTTGATGTCCATCAATGATACGCCTCTAGCTCGGAAAGAAAACACAGAGTTTCCCCACTACTGATTACAACACTGTGGTGACATTTGTGTGCACTCATCTCGTAAACATGATTATTCTGACATGACTTTGAAAGCAGAATTACATGAACCTTTCCTTGTTGCTAGGTGATGCAAACCCCATTACAAATAGGTGTAAATTAGCACATCAGTCAATTACAGCTGGGCAACCGGCGGCAACTTGAAACATGCTATTATAACCACCTGTAAGTCCGGGAGGACAAAAACAAACTATCATCTCGCTTCTAAATCACTACCTGTCACTGACAAATAATTTACTTGTTCTCTTGCCCAGTAGACTCCTGATTAAATATAACCCACAGAAAGACAGCCAAGTGCATGCTCTTTCAAAGACCTTTTTATACTACCCAAGAAAACCCCATAAATTAGCTTGAACTCTTATGCATTGTAATTTGGATAAATTCTTAAGCAGAGCTTTGCTCTGGCTTGCAGCGACTTGATTTTGCACTCTAAAGATTATGGAAGTCATTCAAAAACATGAGAAAGATAATCAGAGAGTACTTACTGGAGGACCCGGTTCTCCTTTAGGACCAACAAATCCATCATAGTCAAAGAAATATTCGTCTTCTTCGAAACCATAGTCATCATATCCATAACCCTCCGAGTATTCTGCGTCCTGCATCCCCTCCTGGACCTTTTCCTCGGATTGGTCCACTAGGTTATAGCTGCTCTCTTCACGGTACAGGACGGTGCTGTTCACTTTAAGCTTGGCCCGCAGAAGCTCCTTGTTAGATTGGTGGGATCTACCATCATTCCTGAAGGCCTCTTTCTGCTTGATGATGGTGATCAAGTCCGGGGTGGCCCGAGTTGCTCTTGGCTTCTTAAGAAGTGGCTTATTCTCTGTGTTATTTTCACCGTCAAGGTTCTTGTCTGGGTGGCTGGTGGTAGTCTCCGGAGTAAAGGCCAGGGATTGCACCTTATTGATTGGTCTTGGAGACGTTTTTATTAGTCTAGGTGTGCTGGTGCGAAATATAGGAGAGCTTGTGGTTGAAAGCTGGTCAAAAAGTGCCGTGGGAACAGAGTTGGTGGCCGTAGTGGAGTGATCAGCAAGAGTGGGGATAAATCTCTGAGTGTGTGATTCGGAAGAGCTGCGGTCGAACTTTGGGGAAGGTGAAACTGATGGGGAGTGAGACTCTGTGCTCCCTGACAGAGATCGAAGGTGTCGACAGTCTGCACTGTTTTTTAACATAGTCGCAGTAGTGTGCCGCAGCTTGGGCAGAGGGGTAGATATCCAGCTGGCACAATGCTCCTTCAAACTGCACCGCCCTGGAGTCCATCCTACCCACGGAGAGGCGGCCTTCAGAGCCCAGCTTCTGCGAACGTGTCAGTGTTTCCTCGCTGTACTGCACCTCCCCGCAGCGTGCATAGAGTGATACGGAGCGTGGCCGAACCCCCACAGAGAAGGAGTGCCACTGTCCATTTTGCACATCGTACTTGAAGTAGACAGACGCTTTCTCGCCTGTGTAAACCACTACTTTGCCGGGCAGGAGCTGCAAGCCGAACTGCAGTCTGTCCCTGCCATCACGCATACTAAAAAGAAAGGCATTGTTCGCTCGCCAGGAGCTTAAACTCACTATGATGGAAAACTCCTCCTCCACGCCTGCGGGGAGCAAGCCCAACGATGGGGCCTCAATGAGGGCATCTCGTCCGAGGATAACCCCAACACCAGGGGGCAGGATTGAGAGAGATGAAGCAAGGGAGGTGAGGTAAGCTGTCCCGGAAGAGTGTATGTCTCTGTGACCGGAAAGGCCCAGCTGATGAATAAGATCTACACCTTGAGAGAAAGAGAGAGACAATTGTAAGCAATAAGGTAAGCAGGGTTTGGCAAGGTAGACACTGCAATAAAGACTAGGTTGTTGTGTGGTGGGTTTTGCCAGGGCATTCAGGGTGGTTTTAACATGATGATAGAGTGTCCCAAGTTTGTTCAAACCTCTAATCTAAAGGATTAGCAACAACTCCATGCACTAACCTCTAGGCCACAAATTTAATTTAAATCTGTTAAATTATTTAATTTGGTTGACAGTCACCATAAAACACTTTATGAATTTGAGGCCCTCTTTAATAAAAACCACACAAATGGTATGAATGTGTTTTGACATCATGATATCCCAAATTACCCATAAGCCCTTGCATAGTCCTAGCATCTGTGGTCCAGATGAAGAGAGAGAATGAGAGGAGGTGTGGTCCAAACCACACATCTCTTTTCTCCCTTTCTCTTTCAGTGTAGACAATTCTGTCTTTTTCTGTCATATGTTACTAGTCTGTGCGCATCTGAGTGGCCAGGGAGAGGAGAAAGGATGATTTTGGAGGAACTAATTCCTTGTCATTTCTGTTTAATTTAGACACAGGCTCTTCAGTTCCAGTCCTGGAAGGCCCGTTTTCTGCAGACTTTAGTTACAACCTTAATCTAACACAAGGAACAAGGTTAGGGTTGGAACTAAAGTCTGCAGGACACCGGCCCTCTAGATTCCTGGTTTAGACTCAATTTAAAGGTATCACACATGATGTTAGAAAACTTTCTTATATCCCAGTTTAAAGTGCAGAAACAGCTAAATGCTTGTTCCTAATCAAGACTTTCCCATTTGCACCCAACTTAAAAGGAATTAACTCTAGGTGGAAGTCAACTTGTCTAAACTCAATTTGCACCACTAGAGTCACCAAACAGAATTGCAAAACAAACAGACCAACAGATAGTCCTGCACCAACACTCATTGGTGCAATCAATGTTGCTGTGTCGGGCTGGTTGGGACACTGAACAATGTTTAATAGCACCACTGAGTCTCAGTTTTACACTTTCAGGAGAATCAACCTACAAATGGCTCACTTGCTGTCTGCCTATTAAGCTAGTACAGACGCATTTTAACATTGGAAAAATTGCACACTTCACCTTTAAATACATGTCAAGTCAAGTCAAGTCACCTTTATTTATATAGTGCTTTTTACAATACAGATTGTATCAAAGCAGCTTCACAGTGATAACATGAAAATACAACAAAGTTTGTTTCTAGAAGACAATTGTGTCATCGTCGACCTTAAGTAAGGCAGATCAATAATATTGTTGAATATTAAATGGTCCCAACTAAGCCAAAAGCCAAGGCAACAGTAGCAAGGAACCAAAACTCCATCAGTGACAGACCGGAGAAAAAAAACCTTGGGAGAACCCAGACTTAGTCGCTCAGTTCTCCTCTGGCCAACGACGAACAGTGTAGATTATTATCCAGGCAGCATTACAGGTCAGAAGTCAGATTGGATCAGAACATTCAGAATATTATCCAGTTCCATCTGTGTGGAAGTCGGAGTCATCTCGCCGGTATGGAGACGAGTTTGTTGAGGATCAGTGCCGATGGCTGTGGTGTCGATGAGGCCTTCACAGGGCTGATGAGGCTGGCACTTTAGGGATGCATCATAAAGTATAGCCTGAGGTCAGCAGAGCACATCCTAGAGAACTACAGCAAGTCTGTTTTAGAGATCAAGTGAGCAGGATCGTCTGTCCTCCTGTCAGCAAACACAGACAAGCTTTTACATGGCTTGAGAATGTCCGTGGAGAGATCTCGAAGGAACTGCTCTGGCAACAGGCACTTTCATTACTAATCCAGACTTTGTGTTTTAGTTTGAACAAATTTATTCAGCCCAGGCTTAAACAGATGACAAGCAAAAGGCAACAACAGCAGAGGCACAAAGTTACGGCTCTTCCCTTTCACGCTTTCTGTTCTTTGTGTTACAGCTTCAGCACAGGCCGTTACTGTGCCTTGAAAACTGATTCACCGTGGGTTTAAAAACAGACGGGATCTTAAACAACCATGAAAAAAAAGAGAATTACACTTCAAAGCTCAGCCAGCCATGTTTCTGACTGGTTGCACATGGGCGACCCTGTGAACTTTCACCTTTTTGGTGGTTCAAATAGATCGTCGAACAGCCAATAACTTATTTTTAGAATGACGCCATCACAAACAACCATGAAGAGAGGCAGAGATATCATCCCTGCGGTGATTGGTTGCACTCTGGCCATCTTTAGTGCCTAACAATGACTTAAACTCACTGACAGAGACCAGAATTCCAAAGAGACTTTAAAAGGGTAGACTTTTTCAACTTGAACCACTAAAAGACTGCCTAGACAACCAAACAGAACAACCTAGCAACCACACATCAACGCACTGGCAAGCACCCACAACACCCTAGCAACAGCAGCAACATGCACTCATTGCATTGTAGGGTTCTTTTTGCTATTCTCATATTTAGGCAACTCTAATAACACATCCAAGCATTACATGCATATAGCAAATTCACATACTGTTTAAAGTAAATATTCACCTTTTTACAAAAATATTTACAAGTACGCATTTGGCCGACGCTTTTATCTAAAGCGACCTACATGAATGATTGACGGCGGACTGCTGAATTATTAAAAATTAATGCACACGAGGTGTTTTTAATGCAAGGCTGCAACTTTAACTGCTTCAAAAACAGCGATGTCAACACCTCGATACGGAGAAAATGTCATGTAGCTTTTCATTTCCAAACTATTTATTTGCGAGTGTGTGTCTAAACAGAAAGCGTGCTAATAAAAGGTAATTTAGTGGGGAAAACGTGGAAATAGTTTACATTTATTTGCCTGGTCAGAAATCATATGGCGAAGTGATCTGGAATGGCAAAGCGGTCAAACCGACCTGGAACTACTTTAGCAGTGCGTTTACTGGAGAATAATCACACGCTTTAGAACATTCATCAACCAATGTTATCAGTTCATGCATTTCCTGGGAATAAAATCTAAGTGTTGCTAGTAGACAGAACACAATTCCAGTCTTCAATCTTCTATAAGCATGCAGTGTAATGATAGTAAAGCAGGTTTCTAATGATATACTTCAAGGCTTCAGGATGTTGTGTAATCATATTTCATGTGTGCTTGTGTAACATCTTTACTGCTGGCTGTCCGCTATTGTTTGAAGGTGTTTTAGTTATTTCTAGCAGCATGTGTAGTCTTTTCTTCCTAATGTCAGCCTGAACAGCAGCCAGAATGTGTTTTGTATCTCAGCAAACGTTTGATCTTTATACCATCCGTGTTTCAGTGATGGTTTCAGATAAAGATCAAATGCTAGTATTTGTGTGTGTGTGTGAGTATGTGTGTTGTAATACAATACTATCATTAAATTGATCAAAAGTGACAATGAAGACATTTATAATATTATAAAAGCTTTATATCTTAAATAAATGTTGTTCTTTCGAACTTTTGAACTTTTTGACACATACAATGTAGAATATTGACTTACTGTTACAAATAAGTATTAAAACAGTATATTTACATTATATTTATATCATTATATATCAACTATATATGATCTAAATCTGCAAAAGATGCCAAGAATCTCTGAATAGTTTTGAATTGCACTGAATCAGCCGTTTGGAGTGATTCATGAATCGAACTTGCCAATTGTAATGTCATTGTTTATATTTACGCTATTAAAACATCTCTGTCTGAACAAGCTGACGAGTAACGTCAAGAAAGTCAAGAATGAATTGTGAAATTAGTACAATGACATGCTCTTCTCTAGGAAACTTGATGACCTAATAAAAAAATATTAAATAAATCGAGATATTCACAATTACTGTATATTTAGATGGCCATCTAAATATATTACATTTGCTATGTATCACCCAGTCAGAATCACTGCTCCCTGTGTTCCCCTCAATATCTCTCTTATTTTATCTTCTCCATCTCACACAAATAAAGGCAAATGCCCAAAAATACTCCCGCTAGCTCAGATCGGGTTTCCTGCAGGAGAAAAACAGCCTAACCTGGTTGACCTGCTAGTCCATCTAAACCAGACGTTTATATCGTCTTCCTTCTGCAGTCATACTGTATCTCAACCGTACAGTCAGAGCCGGGAGAGACGAGCCCTATGGATATAAGACTAGAGCGAGAGAAAACTGAGAGACAGAGAGTCGCTCAGAGCGCAAGAACAGACACGCCGACCAATTCAGTGAAGAAAGAGCGGCACGTTCACAGCCAGCAGATCTACTTACACCAATTCTTTCCATATGAACGTTCCTTTTCCTGCTTCCGAATTTCCTCCTGAACTTCCTCTCTTCGCTCTACAGTAAACTTTTACACACACACTTCTAAACGAATGAATTATAGTTCCGGATAAATGTTACAACAGTATATTTGCATTATTATATTTATATCACTATATTTATAACAGTATTTAATATACATTTCCTTCCTTTTGAACTTGCTCCCTTCACTCTACAGTAAAATCTCAAAACACACACACACCTTCTAAACGTTTGCTTGTGTTTCTACAGAGCCCCTAAAGGGACATGGTGATGGAAAAAAATTGATGGGAGGAATTTTCCTCAAGGGTACGCAAAGTTTTTCGGGGAATGCAAACGGTTTTTGCAAGCGAACGCAAAGTTTCTCGGCAAACGCAAAAGTTTCTTGAGGAATGCAAAAGTTTTTCCAAGCAAATTCAAATTTTTCTTGACGAATGCAAATGTTTTTATTCAAGTGAACATTTACCCAAGTGAAGTTCTGATTCGTCGTTTCTTGACGAATGCAAAAGTTTTTCCAAGCAAATGCAACGTTTCTTGATGAATGCAAACCGTTTTTGTGAGCAAAGTTTCTTGACGAATGCGAATGTTTTTCCAAGTACAAAGTTTCTCGGCCAACCCAAACCAAAGTTTCTCCGCGAACTGAAACGTTTTTCTGAGCGAACGCAAAGTTTAACGGCGAACGTAAGAGTTTTTGCAAGTGTACGCAAGTTTCTCGCCGAACGCACACAATTTTTCAGAGCGAATGCAAAGTTCCTCTAAAAAACGCACGATTTTTTGTAAGCAAAAGCAAAGTTTCTCTGCAAGCGCAAAAGTTTTTCAGAGTGTACGCAAAGTTTCTCTGAAAAACACAAGAGTTTTTGCAAGCGAACGCAAATTTTCTCGGCGAACGCAAGAGTTTTTCCGAGCGAATGCAAAGTTTCTCTGAAAAACGCAAGAGTTTTTGTAAGCAAACGCAATGTTTCTCTGCAAGAGAAATGTTTTTTCTTCCATCTCATATTTTTTCCATTACCATGACCCTTTACAGGCTCCGTATGTCCCTGGAGGTCTAAATGCATGAATGTAAATGTAAACTTCATTCACAAAAGGAACATGCACTGCTTAATTTGTTTATAAGTCTTCAGTAATTCACATTGATTGCAATGCATTGGCCTGCATGAGAGCCAATCATATATTATAGCTCAAATAAAAGCATTAATATACACACAAATGGCTATTTAATGCCTGTAAAATTTTTATGGGTTTGCTGTTGCTCGCGGCTGCTTTCCTCCTCCATCACTCTTTCTCTGTGTGTTTATTTCCGATCTACATAGACGTTTGACACAGTCTCAGTTTCATATTAACAGTAAAATATGCGCACTGGCAGATCATTGTTTCCGTAGAAACAGAAATACAATCGGCAGGAAAACAAACAGTCAAAAGACTCTGTTTGCAGAAGAACTCTGAATAAACACAGATTTAAAACTGGGTATAATTATGAAAGACTGTTGCTTTGGGCTTGAAAGTTGATTTTTCATTAAAAGCCAAAACAGTAACGGAAGTATAAGTATCGCTTTACATAAAGAGTGATACGAAATATAGCAAATCTTGACTGTGTGATTATTTATACATCACAAAAATGTAAACTCTATATAAAGTTGGATATATAATACATCAAACTTGATCTGCAATCATACAGTATACTCACAAAGTGTAGAGCAAATCTAAACTGATTTATTATTTATATTACCATAAAATATAACTACAGTAGTCAACATTTGAAGTGGATCAAAACCTTTCATCAAAGTTATAATAATACCCGTTCTTGATGAACTTTTTTGATCCACTTTAAATGTTCACTACAGTATATTTTCAATCAGCTAAATGCGGCTGTAAGGCATGAAGATATTAAGATGTTCTAAACATCAACATCACGATTTCACAAAATAAAGGGAAAATGTGCAACAAACTTTTTGAAAGCGCAACAAAGATTACAAACAATTAACTCTGAATATTAAACTGGGACGCATGCAAATAACACACTGCAGCTTTAAAGGCAGAACTCTGAGGTTAAGAGGTCAAAGGTCAAAGGTGAAGGTAAAGAGGTGAGCGTATACCTTGAGCTCTTGATCGCTCTTCCGCAGTCAGCACTGCCGCACATGTTGACAGGAGGAAGACGAGGAATCTCCTGTGGAAAAACAACAACAAACACTTTATTTTTATTTATTTTTCTGTTCCTGGTAATCGTGAATCAGAATAATTCTGATTCACGAAGGAATAATTCTTCTCTTTCTTCTCTGATGATAAGGGCGGCGCAACCTGTCACTCACATGAGATCAGCCAATAGCAAACCACCACCATCCAATCATCCAATCAATTCCCCATAAATCACATGAGAAATGAAACCCAAACAAAGCGTTTAATGTCTGGACGGAACGGGCTGATGGAGATCTGGTGCGTTTATAAACGGAGTCTGATGTTTAGAGCGGTCGACGGTTATTATCCTGTCAACGAGAAGAGCTAAACTCCTAAGCTGATATGGATTCCCCTTCAATGGCCCTTCATTTTATTTACAGTATCATGTGTATAAATGAAAATAATAATAATTTTTGAGTCACAAACAATTTGATACCCAGCATTTTGATTCATAACAGAACAGTAACACTGAATGCTCAACTGGAATCGGACACTTTGACGGCTCAACCCAAGGTGGCGCTAAAGAGTCGAGACGGCATGATTAGTTAGTTTTAAGTTACAGTTACAGATTTAAAAACCAAAAAGGTGGGAACAATGAAAATGCAGATTTAAAAAACAAAAAGGCGGGAAGAGTGAAAATACTGTTGACAGTTATACATTTAAAAAACAAAAAGGCTGGAACAGTGAAAATACTGTTGACAGTTACAGATTTAAAAACCAAAAAGGCTGGAACAGTGAAAATACTGTAGACAGTTATACATTTAAAAACCAAAAAGGTGGGAACAATGAAAATACTGTTGACAGTTACAGATTTAAAAAACAAAAAGGCGGGAAGAGTGAAAATACTGTTGACAGTTACAGGTTTAAAAACCAAAAAGGCTGGAACCTTTTTTGTTTAAAAAAAAAAATCTGACTGTAACTGTCAAAAGTATTTTCAAAGCCGCCTTAACATGCTAAAGTGGTCATAAGTTTGAGGAACTGAAGATTCGTCTGCTAAGAAACGTCATCTTCGTACAGGACTGACGGTGGGTTATATAATCCTCCCAGAGAAGAATGTGGAGTCAGAGAATCCATCGTTCATCCTGTCACAGTGTTGAGATACTTTACCTCGTAACCCTTAACCAGCCGGCCTGAGGGAGTCTATCTAGAAATCATATTTGACTAACACTAACCCCGAAAGCTTCCAGCCTCCACCTGATCTAACATACACC
Source organism: Leuciscus waleckii (assembly GCA_900092035.1). Lineage (NCBI taxonomy): Eukaryota > Metazoa > Chordata > Actinopteri > Cypriniformes > Leuciscidae > Leuciscus > Leuciscus waleckii. The sequence goes on along the minus strand of FLSR01000950.1, from coordinate 62,794 downwards.
TCTGAACACATCTTAAACCACTTTCTCTTTAAACTAACAAACTGGCTCTTTTCTACATTTAAACCTCTCGGCTACTATAGATTACTCTTAAAACCCAAGCCTTGGCCACTTTCTATGATGAATTGCTTGTAATGATCCTCATTTGTAAGGTACTTTGGAAAAAAGCATCTGCAAAATGTTCTCAGGAACGTTTTTAAGGAAAATACATGTATTTATATCAACGTTTCATCAGACATCCTTTTTGATTTTTAAAATGTAATAAAACCATTAACAAATGGAATTCAGAAAGATTCAAATGGAAAACACAGAATTCGGAGAAAAATAAAGCGGATTTCATAGGGCCCTAGTTGTAACTGCTGATTTGATTGGTCAGCCTGATTACTTGGTCAAACGGATTTGTTTTCCCACAGTTCTCTGCGAGAGTACAGCAAACGCAGGGTGCCGCTCGAGAGGATGGTGTGACATTCCACAGTCGAAGAAAAGAAAAGAAAACAGCGGAAGAAAGAAACAGAGGAGGCTGAATCTAAACAAGAGTTTGAGGCGACTTTGTCTATGTGGTTAAAACAGAAACTGTATGATTTACAGGACGCCTTATTCTTGAACATCTCAAATTGGTCTTAACAATCCTGAACATTATTTATCTATCCAAAGCAACCATTGTAAAGCTTTACTTGCACTTCTATACCTTTATCTTCTGCTTTGGCTTTAGCATCGGCTTTACAACTTTACAAATCAGGAAGTCACTCAGAAATGTCTCAGCCAATGGGCTTGTGAGGGTGTGGCTCTGATTCCCACCGCTAGCATAATTTCGGCTCGTATCAGTCGCTGCCAGAGCGAAGGCGGTGTTCTCGGCATACAGAGCAGATGCTGGCATAGTCCAGATCGCTCGCTCACTGATCGACTGCCAATATTCAATCCTGTTGGCGTTGGTTCTCACACCTGCAGCCAGGAGTGACTACATTACTCAAGCGCTGTTCTGGTCATGCTGGTCTACGCCGATGAAGAACGACAGGCACACAAAACAACACTGTCAAACTCTCTTTCTCTCTGTCTACACAAGCTTGGATCAAGAACAAGTGGAGCTGACGTATCTGCACTTTCTAGTTAAGTAATAGAAAACTTAATAAACTCAGAGCCTAATTCAAGCAACACAACAAATAAAGTCATTTCCATTGTCATTATTACAAAATCAATCCCATCAGGATGATACAAAACCCTTCATATATCGGGGTCCTAAATCACCCTGCTAGGGTTTCTTTTCACAGTAATGACTACAACGCTTTTCTTCTACTGTACGTATACTGTAAATAACGATATGGAGCAAATATGAACTCATGAACACGTCTGAATACCGACTCTTTCTTTGAATCTAGTTTTGATCTGGTTCCAGGTTGGAGGAAGTGTAGCGACACTGAATGAATGCATTAAACGTGCTCCAACACTCATCTACCAAACGCAAACTATGCATGAATAAGTAACGGTAATGACAAAAACAGTAGTTTTAAGACCAAATAAAACTATTTACATTGGATTCAAGCTCATGAAAGTCATTTTTAGTTGTCAGATCAGGGTTTGCACACTTTTTGACCAATGAATTGGTTTCCAATAACATTAATGAATGCATTAAAGGTGCGTCGATCCACATTTAACAAATGCAAACTATGCATGAATAAGTGACTGCGGTTAAGGCAAAAATAGTGCTTTTTATGAATGAATCAAACCGATTGCATTGGTTTCAAGCTTATAAAAGTCATTTTTAGCTGTCAAATCAGGGTTTACACACTTTTTGTACAGTGATTTGGTTCCTGGTGGGAGGATGAATGAATGCATTAAACGTGCTCCAACACTCATCTAGCAAATGCAAACTATGCATGAATAAGTAATTGCGTTAATGACAAAAATTGTATTTATTGTGACTGAATTGTTCAAGCTCATTACAGTTATTTTAGTATGAAGTCAAAGTTTGCATACTTTTGTCCAATGAATGGTTACAGATTGGACGCTTGTTTAACAAATGCAAACTATGCATTAATAAGTGACTACGGTAATGTCAAAAATGGTATTTATTATGACCAAATCAAACAGACTGCATTGGGTTCAAGCTCATGAAAGTCATTTTTAGCAGTCAAGACAAGGTTTGCAGACTTTTTGACCAATTAATTGGATCCAGGTTGGAGAATGAATGAGTGCATTAAACATGTTCATCAACACTCATCCAACGAATGCAAACTAAGCATGAATAACCAACTGCGGTAATGACAAAACAAGTATTTATGACCAAAATATTCAAGCTCATTAAAGTCATTTTTAGTCGTCAAGTCGCAGTCTGCATACTTTTTGTCCAATTAATTGATTCTAGATTGGATGGTCATTTAACAAATGCACACTATGCATTAATAAGTGACTAAAGTAATGTCAAAAATGGTATTTATTATGACCGAATCAAACAGACTGCATTTTGTTCAAGCTCATGAAAGTCGTTTTCAGAGTTTTCCAGCTATGATAAGACATGAATAGACATGAACAATTATACTGGATATAGCATGCAAACGTCTCCAATAAGACCCTCAACAGAATGATGTTGATGAAATGTTTTAGAAATGCATGCCCTTGAAATATTTCCATTACTTATGTCTCCTAATATTTCCAGATTTTCTATGAACAAAGCAACCCGGTCAGGAAAGGCAAAGTTCATCCAAACATGAACTTCATTCCAAACCTGTGTGACTTTCTTTCTTCTGAGGAAATCAAAAGCACTAAGGTCCAAAACACTGCGACGTGCTTCAAAACATCTTTTTCCACTGAAGAAACAAAGTCATGCAGGTTTGGAATGACATGAGGGCGAGTAAATGATAACAGAACAATCATTTTTTGCGTGGAAACACATTTTCACAGTGCAACAAAAGCCACTAAACAGCATTTAACTTGATACTTGCTGTAATATGATAAGCAAGATCGCAGTCAGGTGCATGTGTGGGTTTGTTGGGATTTCATTGAGTCTAGTCCAGATGTTAGAGGTCAATGCTCTCTCCATGAGGAATGTTGCTGTCTTGTGTGTAGGGTTGGAGATCTGAACTAACAGCGCACAGTAAAAAACCACTCGTACTTCACTGTCACTTCAGCCAAATCTACACTTCAGGAAACAGACAGCCAGTTACGGATGAAAAATGCAAACAAATAAACCAGTAAATCACAAAGCCTCCTCATCTGGTGCAAATTTGCTCCAAAGGCAGGAGGAATTTAACCCCGGATCAATATATGGAAAATTCAGAAGCAGACTGATCTGTGATCATTATTAAGTCTATGTCATAACTCAATCTGGTGTCACTAAAGTTGGAGATGGTTTGCAAAAAAAACCTCAGAACAAATTTATCTAGGAGAGTCTGTCTAATGTGCACGATTTCAATCACGCCAATAAATGCAAATCGTTTATAACATGCGTCTGTTTTCCTGTTCTCTCCTGATTTTACTTTAAAGTGTTGTGATGTGCACTGAGGCTCTCCTGAGGCTCTCGAGATTGAGAGTTAGTTAGTTAGTTAGTTACTCACGTTGTCGTTGTGGGAGAAACTTGTCCAATCCTTGTCCGTTGAGCTCCTAAATGCATTTGTATGCATTTGTCCAAGCAGCAGTTTTCAAAGCGAAAACAGAATTGCACTGCAGAAGACACCACCGGCTCATGAGACCAGATCCAGCCTGATCACATCACAGTCCGAGTCCGTGTCCGCGCATAGAGAGCTTCAGTTCTGCGGTCAGACCTCGGACACCGAGCGCGCTGCTGGAGGAGGACAGGGGGGTTATTGAGGGAGCAGATCAGAAGATCCGTATTAAACCTGACAGAGAGAGAGAGAGAGAGAGAGAGAGAGAGAGAGAGAGAGAGAGAGAGAGAGAG
>FLSR01000950.1:0-31355 GCA_900092035.1 Leuciscus waleckii | reverse complement strand
GAAGACTGGAGTAATGATGCTGAAAATTCAGCTTTGATCACAGGAATAAATTACACTTTACTATATATTCACATAGAAAACAGATGTTTAACATTGTAAATAATATTTCACTGTTTTTACTGTATTTTGGATCAAATAATACAGCCTTGGTGAGTACAAAAGTCTTTATATTTGTCGTACCATGGCACAGTATATTCAAAACATATCATATGGTAATTTAATATAACATGGTATTATATATGATCTTGCTCATGTTTCTTGAAAAAACAAAAACAAAAAAACATTCACTTAGAATTAATTGATTTATACAGCGGTGATTTGCTACTGTGTTCATTCAAGTTCTCTCATGGGAAGCGTGATTCAGAAGTAATAAAAATACTATTTAAATATATTTTAATAGTTTGACTGTTTTTATAATCAATGTATTAGCTTTAATATAAATCACACTACATGTATTAAGTTGAAGTTAACACTTTACTCAGGGCTGCCAACTTTTGGGTTCAGCTTGGAGTGAGAATAATGGATTTTTGTAACAACAAAACAAAACAAAACAAAACAAAAACAGCAGCAATCATAGCAACAGACCTAAGCACTACCTACCTGCCTCCCCTCCCGCATGGTTGCCAGATTTCCGTAACAAAACCTGCCAAAAAAATAAAATTAAAATTAAATCCAGCAGAAACCAGCGACTTGGGACAAACTACTTAAACTACTTTTTCATAATATGAACACTTGTAATACGAAATCGAAAACATGAAATGTTAAAATAATTGACTCAATATAAAATACATTCTATACCAAAATTGAGCAAAATCACATGTACCCCTTTTCCACCAAAAAAGAACTGGTTCAACTTGTGAACCTTCTCAGAACCGGTTTGTTTTTCCACTGACTTAGAGAGCCCAGCGAACGACGTCGTTACGTCACTGTGTACGTTGCCGTAGGCTACGTAAGGCTACGTCTTAGCCTTAGCTTTCCCAGAAACGCTTGCGCCAACTTCAAGCATAACAATTACAATGGCGGTCTACATCGTCTTTCTGCAAATGTTTCTCCTGTCTTTGCGATCCTATATTGGGGTCAGAAGAAGACGTTTAGAACACATTTGTGCTGCTCGTCTAGATTACTATAGACGGAGGTTACGTTCGAGAAGAAGTTCGACAATAACCCCACCCCCAGCCCCCGACGTAAGCATGACGTGGTAAAAGAACGGTTCTAGTCCAGCAAAGAGTTGGTGCCGCTTTGGAACCAATTTTCCTGGCCGAGAACCGGTTATTTGGCTGTCGAAACACAAAGAACTGGTTGGGGAGTAGGCACCGGCTCCAAACCGGCACCAGCACTGCCTTGGTGGAAAAGGGGTAATGGTGAAATATACATTTTTCTCCATGTTATGCTGTCTCCAACAGTTTTACGTCCACAGTGGAGTGACAGCTGTGTGTTTAGCTATAGTTTTAGGAACAAGACTGAAACTAAACCTGAAAAAAACTTTTCTTTAGGGGCATTCTCAAAGGCACAAATCATTCCTAAACTTGAAGCTTCTTATATAGTTTTAAAGTTGTGTGTGTGTGTTTGTGTAACCCCTCTGATTCTTTCACTCGATTCTGGACCACACAAAGACATTATGCTGAGCTTATAATAGCTGGAAATACCAAAGAGACATGAATTGTTCGTCTTCCGGTCACAAAACATTCACTTCGGCAGCTCGGCTGGAATTACAACTTATCAATAAATAAATAAATGACTTTACATGATTAAGCTCTTTTCTTATATCTAGTCTTTTTTTTTATATACTGTCATGAAGAAAGAAATACAAACAATAATACATCATACCTGGAAAGACTTGAGAAAAAACCAAACAGATATGAATTGTTGGTCATCCGGTCACAAAACTGTCGAAAAATCATACATATAAGCATAATCAAAAGGAATATACAGAAAGAAAAGAAACACAGCAGTTTGATTAAATCCTTCAGTGGTTCCATTGCCCATTGGATGGTGTGGGGTCGTTTGTGATTTCTTAACACCAGAGAACTCAAGCAAGTGCCTAATGAGCTCACTACAAAAGTTGGCCCCCATGATCCGAACGAATGCATTCTGGGAAACCACAATAACAGAAATAGTTATCCCAGAGCTTCTTTGCTACTGACCTAGCAGACTGGTCTGGGCAGCGAAATGCATGGGCAAGCTTGGTAAAATGGTCAGTGACCACTAAAACATCAACTGACCTATTTTGTTAATCTTCCGCTGTCCAGAAATCAATGCAGACCAACTCAAGTGGAGCTGAAGTCCTAACGCTCTCCAACAGAGCCCGACCCTCTGGCTCTGGTGTTTTTGCAAGCACACAACGGCCACATACCTTTACATTATTCATGAACATCTTGTCCGTCCAGTGAAAATGCTGGCAGGAAAGTTGGAGAGTACGATACTGGCCCTGGTGTCCAGCCTCATCGTGACAACCCCTCAACACTTCGGTCTTTAGAGAAGGCGGTACGTCATATTGAAATCTTTTGTGACGTGTCAAAGGATCCTTTGAGACATGATACAGGACACCATCATGCAAAGATAGCCTCTCCCATTACTTCAAAAGCTTCTGTACAGCTCTAGGTTCTCCAATGCGTTCTAGTCTTCGCTTTTGATCAACGTAGAATATCACCCTCTGCAAGTGCTCATCCTCAAGTTTTTTTCTTTCTCAGTTCTTGGTGAGAATATGAAGGAAGGGCATCAAACCCAACATTGTGACCTGTTGGACGAATCCGACCATAGAACAGCCCTCACTCTTGCTCCTTCATCCCAAGAAAGATGGTTAGAAAAGACGTCTGCCACTTTAGCACTTGAGAAATTTCCGACTGCATCATTGTCTGGAATGACCTCCAGCTGATCACAAGTATCCTCTGCAGCCCTCGCATTGCCGACCACTTACTGGCGTTTGACAATCATAAAACATCCTGGACAGAAGCACAGGTATGGTTCCTTGACTCTGCTACCAAATTGTTATAAGGCTCCCAAACAATGTGGTGACTAACTCAGCCATCAACAAAAGGTTGCCTCCTCAAAGTAACAGCTATGGTATTCTTTGGGCCAGGAACATATTTGATGTCAAACTCAAAAGCAGCGAGTTTTGCCACCCATCTTTGTTCACAGGCGTCAAGCCTGAGCTTGGTCAAGATATGTGTTAAGGGGTTATTATCTGTCCAAGCTGTGAACTGATGTCCTTTTAGCCAATGGCTAAATATATCACACACAGCCCACTTAAGGCCGAGAAACTCAAGGCGGTGTGCTTGATAGTGGTCTTGTGCTCTAGTCAGTGATTTACTCACGAAGGCAATAGGTAGAGCCCTATTTTCTCCAGGACTCAATTGCGAAAGTACAGAACGTGAATGCCGTGTATTTTTTGTTGTCTTCATGTAATGGGAGATTATAAAATCCTGAGGTCAAATCCATAGTGCTAAAGAATGAATTGTCACCAAGCGCTGGGGTAGGGGGTGCGCATCTTTCACAGTTCGTGCATTAAGCCAGCGGAAATCTGTGCAAATGCGAAGATCGCCATTCTTTTTCCAGCACTGAACCAAAGGCGATGCAAATTCGCTTACTGACTTACAGATTATTCCCCTCTCCTCCATCTCATTCAAAGCTACATGTAACTTCTGGTACTGTGAAGGGGGGGCTCGTTTGCATGGTAAGCGACATGATTTAGCTTTACTATATCAACGACATCAGGAACCATTTCGCCACTCCAACGATGTACGCAAAGCTGTTTGGATCCGTTTACCCAACTGGCACAAATTAAAGAAAATGACAGTGTTGTTTGGCAAATAAATAAATGACAGTTACATACGTATTACCAACACTTTATTATGTAAAATTTATGTTACACCTCAAATGGAATTTATAGTAATTTAAAATGTTAATTTATTAGTGAGTCCACAAACTCATCCTCATGACTTGTCGAGCATTCACAGTTAAGTAGTATAGATGATTGATTGCTTATTTGTTTTGGTGCTGCCACCCCTCACAGTCCTCATGCCACTCTATAATGATTTTCTCGATCTGCCCCTGGTGAGGAGCAGGGCTGCAGGTGCAGTGTCAGCGCCCCCTGGCTGTGGAGCTGCAGCAGTCGCACAAACTCTTCCGGCATCTTGTGCATGTAGGGGTGCGGGCGCTTCAGGTCATAATAATGGTATGGAATCGGCTGATCCTGCAGGTCGCTGTCGAACGGCCAAAATCCGTAAATGTGAACATGCTCACAGAGTTCCAGTGCAGTGCTAATTAAAAGGAATCCCGTGGAGAGGCGCACCTCCCGTAGGCCACGCCCCTTCCAGAAACAGTCCAGTGTCCGCATGTAAGAGGGGCTGAAGAACACCACCGGCTGCTGAGGTCTGATTGGCTGGAGGACTTTGAGTGTTTTGATTGACGTTGATGTGCAGATTGTGAAAGCGAAGGCAGGAATAATTAGGAAGGCGTTCCCGTACACACTGACCCGCTTCACCAACGGATCCGGATTCTTCTCCAAGTTTTTGTATCTACAGAAACACAGTTTTTAATATATCCTACTGACAGAACACTACATGATCATATATGTGTATGCCAGGGAAAAGACGCCTCTGTTCCCCATCTGTCATTACTACGTTATGTTGACTGACAAATGGGGTCTCACTTGGGTGCCCCAATCTCCTCTGAGTTTTATAAAAATGGCCAATGGAATTGTCCAGTGGAAATTGCATGCCAAGCTACTCCCCTGTACATACAGTTATACGAGATGGCGGCTCGGTCTGATAACATTTGGGAGACCTGAGGGTTACAGTGGGGCGCTTCCACTGGAACAGCCCCCACGGACCTCCCCCTCCTCTGCAGTATTGTGTGCTGTCCAGTTGCCAGGTTATGGGACCTTCTCTTGGGGGACCCAGTGTGTCATTTGGTGCTCCGGGTGAAGATCAGATAGCTGAATCGGAGAGAGGGCTATTGTCCTCTGCAGAGGAAGATGATGCTGAGCTTCCCCCTTCGTGCGTGGTCGCTTATGCTGAGTCGGATGCAGAGTCAACATGTACTTCAAGGGGTCCATGGATATTCCACAGGTAGAGTGTGCAATTGCGCTGCACTTGTGCTGCACAAAGTGCTGCCACCTAGCAGGATCGTCAACTCTGGCTGCTAAAGCTTACAATGCCGCTGGACAGGCGGCCTCCACCTTGCATGCCATTGCCATCCTTCAGGTCCATCAGGCAAAAGCTTTTAAAGAGCTGCAAGAGGGTAGTTCTGAGCCAGGATTGATGCAGGAACTGCACACGGCAACTGACCTTGCCCTCCGGCTGACGAAAGTCATGGTGCGAGCCCTCGGCCAGACATTGTCCACCTTGGTGGTCAATGAGCGCCATCTCTGGCCAAACCTTACAGAGATGTGGGATCTCAAAAAAGAGAAATTTCCTTATTCTCTGGGCCATATCAGGTGCGGTCTAACAGTTTGCGACACCATGTTTCCTCACTTCCAGCCGTGCCTTCCACATTTGCCAAGAGGTCGAGGTTCGAGGACGTGCTGCGCTGTCCCTCCAGCCGAGATGACGTCGGGATTTTACAGCCCTTACTTCATCGTACCCAAGATAGGCAATGGGTTACGGCCAATCTTGAATCTGCTAGTCTTAAACCGGACCCTTCACAAGCTCCCATTCAAGATGGTAATGCCGAAACACATTCTTATGTGCGTTTGTCTCCAAGATTGGTTCACAGCAATTGCCCAGAGGGACAATTCTACCTCGACACAGACTGTTTCTTCGGTTTGCCTTCGAGGGTTGGGCGTACCAGTACAAGGTCTGCCCTTTAGCCTGTCCCTGTCTTCCATGTCTTTACCAAAGTCATGGAGGCTGCCCTTGCCCCGCTAAGGGAAGTGGGCATTCGCATTTTAAACTATCTCGATGACTGCTGTATGCAACAAGCACGTTGGCTCCTGGCTCCTGGACGTGACCTCGACTGCAGTGGCATTATAACTGCCTAGAGTTGTTTGCAATTGTTCTTGCCCTGCGCCAGTTTCAACCATTGTTTCAGGGCAAGCATGTGTTGGTCCGGACGGACAACGTGGCGACGGTTGCATATATCGGATGCGTTGCCACACAGCTGGCCCCGGGGCCTACGCAAATTGGTAATCCCATTTGTGTATTTTCCATGGTAGGGTTTCCCTGTCAGTAAACCTGTGTTTTTCCCTGGGCAGATTCTGCTCTGCCCCATCCTGAACAATCCTGAAGCACCCCGCTGAATGGCCGGGACCACGTCTTGGCTCCTCACCAAAATCCTGAATGAGTGGATGTGGCATCATCTTATACACCCGTATGTATGGTGGAGTGGTTTGGTATGCAACTTTCACCCGCCAATTCCATTGGCTGTTTTCATAAAACTCAGAGGTGATTGGGGGCTCCAAAGTCAGTCCCCATTTGTCAGTCAACATAACGTCTCCGCTCCCTCAATTGGGGGATGAAGGTTACGTCCGTTTTTTTCTATTTATTTATTTCCTATCAATTTACAATAAGGTTTTATATGCTGACATTAATGGACAAGTAAAAAATAAACAATATGTTTATAGCATTTAATAATCTTGTTTAATATTATATATATATTTTAATTAAAGATGTGTTTTTGATTTGTGTGTGTGTGTGTGTGCGAACACTGACCGAAGCTGACTGGGGTTGATGGTTATCAGATCCGTCTTCAGTCCAACATCACTGTCATTAACTGTTGCCAAATTAAACCTGAAAGAGAGAGAAAACATCATATTAACAGGAAGGATGGATGAATACTGATGGAAGTGTTGTGGTCAGTGTGGGAGCAAGGAATGATGGGTGCGTTTACCGTATGACATAGTCTGGTTGTCAATCTCATGTCCACAGCTGCTGTTTTTCAAAATCCCACCGCTGCCGACCACAGCACACCGACCCAGATGCCGACCGGACCAGGGGTTGTCCTGCACACACACACACACGCACGCACATACACACACACACACACACACACACACACACACATAGGGATTTTTGGGGACTTTCCAAAAACATAATGATTCTTATACTGTACAAATTGTACATTCTCTCCCCTTACACGAACCCTATCCCAAAACCTACCCATCACACAAAACTTTCAGCATTTTTACATTTTCAGAAAAGTATGATTTCTTAAGCTTATGATTTCTAAGCTGTTTCCTCATGGACACCAAAACTGTCCGGCTCAAAACTCTCTCACCCTCTCAAAAATACATACACAATCACTCACTGCTACAAACACACACCCTTTCTTTCTCTCTCACACACACACAAACACACACTCTCACACACACACTCTCTCTCACACTCACAAGAACACACGCGCACACACACACACACACACACACACACACACACACAAACACACTCTCTCTCTCACTCACTCACACTCACAGACAGATACACACACACACACACACAGTATTTTTTTTTTCAAGCAGAAGACGGCATACGAGATACTAGAGTGACTGGAGTTCAGACGTGTTCTCTTCCGATCTTGAGAGAGAGAGAGAGGAGAGAGATGAAAGAGAGAGAGAGAGAGAGAGAGAGAGAGAGAGAGAGAGAGAGAGAGAGAGTTAATGAGGATTAATATTACATGAGCAGCTTTATCAGCGTCATCTTTGTTAATGAACCACTTCTGTTTTTATAGATTTATGGTTTGAACAGTTTTAACAGCTTGTCTCTTTAAAAACGGTGTATCTGAACAATAATTACATGTTTTTTAGAAAGCTTAGAAAGTGGTAAAACCCTCTGGTGAGCTGGATCCAGCATTGACAACACTCTCCACACCTTGCTCTTTCTCGTCCTCATCCTCTTCCTCCTCTTACACATCCTCTTCTCTTCCCCCTCTGCCTCTCACATTGTTGGTATCAACATTCAGTGGACCTGTGTCACATGTGCACTCTGAGCTGGCTTATATTTTATGTTGTTGGTTTGATGACATCATTAGAAACAACTGTGAACAATTTTGCGTCGTTGTGTATAAACGATGACAACTGAGTTTTAGTTGTGCATAACTTTTGCCTGCCTGTGTTTAGCATTTTGAAACATAAAAGCATCACTGTGCAAAATGTGTTTTAGTGAGTGAGAATGTTTAGAGTTTTGTAAAAAGAGTGCATGAGATTTGCAAATGGTGTTTAACTGCCTGAATGCTCCACCACCACGTCCATTCAAAGATCACAGTCTCCATAATTCTAACCAGCCACACCTTTTCCTCATGTCTACACTCATTATCCTCCCTATATATACACAATCATTCCTCTCCTTCATTGTCTGGTCTTCATTGTGGAAAAGGATTCATAACCCGCGCTACATACCTTACCTTTCCGAGTCGGTATCCGTTACAGAAGACCAGACGAAACATCATGAATCCGACAGTCCTGATATCCTGAAAATTCTATTCCAAGATTATGCTTTGAAATTTCGTACTCTCGCTGCTGAAAGTGGTTGGAACGAACGTTCCCTTATCACCACTTATCGTCAGGGTCTGGATCCTGCACTGCGGCTGCACCTCTCCGCTTATGACGACACCACCGGGCTTGAGTGCTTCATTCAACTATCCATCCGTGTTGAAAATCGTGTGAGGGGTTGTATGGACGACAGAACATGCCAGCAGTCCTCCTATTATCATCTCCAGCCAGTGTATCCCAGCACTCCAGAACCAGCCCTGGAGCCCATGCAAGTTGATAATACCCGTTTAACTCTGGCTGAGAGGCTGCATCGGCTGACCCAGAGACTATAGCTGTATTGTGGTTCTGGTGGACATGTTATTCAGGCATGTCCCGTCCTCTGGTGAGTTATCTCTCTTCATCTAATGTTAGTTTCACGCCACTTACTACCATTGTGACACTAACTGCTGCCGGAACCTCTATTCCAGTTAACGCCCTCCTCGACTCTGGGTCAGCTGGCAACTGGATCTCTTCTCAGGAGACCTCTGCCATCAGCTACAGCTCAAGAAAAGGCCCAATACCACCCCTTACCAAATAAAAACGGTACCTGGCAAAGCGCTCACCTGAGGCCAAGTATGAGACTGTGTGGGACCCCTTAAGCTCCAAGTTGGCCAACTTTACATAGAGAACATCTGCCTGCTGGTTCTGGAGAATTCCACTGCTTGGATTATCCTAGGACGTCCTTGGCTCGTTTCACACAACCCCATCCTCTCTTTGTCAAACGGTGAAGTCCTGAAGTGGGGCAGGGGATGCTTCCCAAGATGTTTCCCTCGACTTCCTCACCTGTCTCCTTCAACGTACCTGTGATACCCTTGAACTCCACATCTATTGAAAGTCCTGTCGAGAAGCAATCTGTTGACATCCCTGTCTGCTACGTCCCCTTCAATAACGTATTTTGCCCGAAACAACCTCCCAATTACCACCACATGACCATGAGTCTGTGCCATTGACATCCTTCCAGGTGAACCAGTGCCCTGAGGCAAAGTATATCCTCTGTCCATACCCGAACAGAAGGCTATGGAGGAGTATATAGAGGAGGCTCTACAGCAAGGTTACAACCATCCATCTACCTCCCCTGCTGCTTCAAGCTTCTTTTTCCTGACCAAGAAGGACGCGGATTACCGGGCACTCAACCAAATAACCATTAAGTTCGGTCACCGCCTTCCTCTCGTCTCTGCAGCTTTGAAACAACTATGCGGAATCAACATCTTCACAAAATTGGACCTCCGGAGCGCATACAACCTCGTAAGGATTCGGGAGGGGGATGAGTGGAAGACAGCCTTTAATAAATGAGGTGTTCCGGGAACATCCTTACCACGTATCGGTGGTATACGTATACAGCTATACCTTAAGGCAAATAAATGTACTTTCCACCAGCCATCCATCCAATTCCTTGGTTATAATATCAGCCAAGAAGGGATCCAGATGGACGAGAGGAAGGTGGAAGCAGTCCGGTCCTGGCCAACTCCCACTACCATCAAGGAACTTCAGCGATTTCTGGGATTTTCAAACTTTTACAGATGCTTCATCAATATATTTCCATTACTTCTCCGCTCACTAGTCTCCTCAAAGACAGGCCCAAGTCTCTCTCCTGGAATTTAGAAGCGACCAAAGCCAAGAATACCCTCCAGAAAGCATTTACATCTGCACTGCTCCTAGTCCATCCTGATCCCAATCACCCTTTCATCGTGGAAGTCGACGCCTTCACCTCTGGAGTAGGAGCGGCTCTATCCCAGGAGCAGGTGCAGCCACCGCAACTCCAGGAACCTTCTTCTCCAGGAAACTCACCTCGGCAGAACAAAATTACGATATTGGGAATCAAGAACTACTGGCCATCAAGCTCACTCTTGAGGAATGAAGGCATTGGTTGGAAGGGGCCCACCAACCTTTCACCATCCGTACCGATCACCACAATCTGGAATATCTTTAGAAGCTAAAAGGTTAAACCCAGACAGGCCAGGTGGGCCCTTTTCTTCACCTGATTCCAGTTCTCCATCACCTACCAGCCAGGGATCAAGAACATAAAAGCAGATGCTCTCTCCTGTCTTCATGCTCCCAAAGAGACCCCTGAAAATTCAGAATCCATCCTCCCTTCTAATCTATTTGTAAGCCCCATCCAGTGGTCCCTGAACGAGGAACTCGCGAACCAATACCTCTGAAGCCACTCTGCCGGGGTGTCCACTAGATCACACTTACGTTCCACGCACCCAACGTGTCCCTCTGATTCAGTCTGCACACTCTTCACTGGGCACTGGTCACCCTGGGACCAGTCAAACCCTCTCGCTGCTATGAGACTGCTTCTGGTGGCCTAACATGGCAAGGGATGTGAGAGGGTACATCCAGGGCTGAGTGGAGTGTGCCATGTCCAAGACCCCACGTCACCTCCAATCTGGTAAGCTGCTATCGCTGCCAGTTCCACACCGTTCATGATCACACCTAGGAGTAGACTTCATCACGGACTTACCACCCTCAGATGGACATACCTGTGTTCTGGTTGTAGTGAATCAGTTTTCCAAGCCGAGATGTTATTTAACCATGTCTTCCGAAACTTCGGTCTACCCGAAGACATTGCGTCTGACAGAGGTTTGTGTCCAGAATCTGGAAGACCTTTTTCAATCTCCTAGGTGTGACTGTGAATCTCTCCTCTGGTTATCAGCCCCAGAATGACAGGCAGACGGAATGTAAGATACAGGAGATAGGATGTTTCCTACGTACCTTTTCTCTGCGTAATCTGCGTAATTTCAAAATTCTCTGCGTAATCCAGCTACTGGTCTTACACCCTTCCAGTGCGTACTCGGCTTCCAACACCCATTGTTCCCCTGGTCTGGGGAACCTTCTGAAGTTCCATCTGTTGCTCATTGGTTCCAGGAGAGCGAGAGGGTCTGGGAAGCAGTTCATTGATACCCTCAGTGGGTACTGATGCCCAGAGAACCGCACTCCCACCTACCAGCCGGGTAGAAAGTGTGCCTCCCACCTGCGACATCAGACTGCACCTGCCAAGCTGAAACCTGAGTCCCAAATACATTGGTCCCTTCCCCATGGCATGGCTAATAAACAGTCACATATGAATTGTATCTTCCTACTCACTATAGAATTCATCCTACCATCCCGTGGAGGGGGGTTCAGTCACGGTTTCACCAGGCTCCACCACCACGCCCATTCAAAGATCACAGTCTCCAGAATTCTAACCAGCCAAACCTGTTCCTCGTCTCTACACTCATTATCCTCCCTATATATACACACACATTCCTCTCCTTCATTGTCTGGTCTCCAATTTGGAAAAGGACTCGCACTATTTACCTTACCTCCTATCGCTAAAATCTCCAGTGGAATCCTGTTGTTCATCTTCAAAGTCATATCTCTGCTACCTGCCTGTCTTATACAACCTATAGTCTTTACTTTTATTTTGTGTTTGTTTATTTTGACATTAAAGTTTCGTTGAACGTTCGCCGGTTTCCACCTCCTTCTTTCCTGAACTTTAAACCTTGTTACAATGCGTTTCTATGTCAATACTATCAACGCAGAAATTAACTGCAGCAGTTAGGTGGTACAAGTCCGAGCTCTTTAAGTTGTTTATGTTAATTATTATTGGTTTTGTTATGTGCTTTGAGACATGAAGTAATTTAACGCCGTCTCTCGCATCTCTTTGCAGAATCTGCTCTGGCTGTGTGCATTCTTGTTTTTTTAAGGAGTTGTGGCTTTGGAGCAGCGTTTCCATCCCATGTGTTCAAGAGAACAAGATCGTCACTGCCGGGGAAATTGGCGCAAAATATCAGTAATAATATGCAAGTTGCTGCAATCGGGCTCTTTTTCCCTCCATCATAAATGAGTGTGTCTCAGAGCATCAGACGAAACACAATAAATGCTGTCAGGCTCTCTTGCGTTCGGATGCTGGTGTTTGGGAACGAAATCGTGTGAGACGCTTCTGGAGGGAATTAAACCAAATCATTCTGATCACACACTTTGACTCCGCGTTTCAGAACCACCAAACAACATTTGAGATGCTGCGATGCCATTGGTCCGCTGGTTAGTCCAGTTATCCATTCACAGCCTCTCCTAAGGCATATCAAGGGATTTATTCGGAAAATGTGTTTCGATCACAGTTTATCAGATAAAGAAATGATCCGCCTCAATTGCGTGAATATATATTTTTATGCACATTTGTAGAATTGATGCGCATCCTGGCATTTCCAATCGTTTTCAAAAAATGTGCATATAAACAGGTAGATGGAAACACACAGTCTTCAGAACATTTGTTCTGGAGTTCCTGTATTTGGGAGTTCCTGAAAATTCTGTCTGCACAGGATCAAACTCTGCTATTCTAAAATACCAAATGTTTCATGAGCCGATTTCTTTTAATTGCTGAGGTTTCACAAAACAAGGGGACTTATATATATTTGCACTGGTGTTGCTCAACAGCTTCACTTCTCATGGACATATAAAGACACTATGAGAAAGACACTAAAGGAATGTGGAACTGAACATGTACAAGTGGTTCCTGAAGCTCAAATAGCAGATTATTGCACCAAGATCATCAGTGCGATCCCCAAGAAATGCATCAACCTAAGAAAAATGTAAACCTTGAATGCAATGCAAATCACCTTTGGATGACCTGCCAAATGCATAAGCATGAATGTAAAGATGATAAAGACACACCTGTTTAGCTCCCGCTCAGTTTTGTTTGATTTGTACGGGCAGCTCATGAAATCTGACAGCTCCTGCGTGAAGCTCTTGAGTTTTATACTGAGAGGGAAACAAAGGCATTTAATGGTCAGTTCTTTGAAATATCAGGATCGCTGGTTGATCTTCATTCTCACGCACCTTTTGGCCGGTTTGATAACGGAAAACTTGCATCTGAGTTTTGCGCAGCGCAGCTTCTGAAGTGCCTCTGTCATCGCATCTCTGAAAGAAAAAGAGCAAATGTACATTTTTTGCTGCTCATTAACTTTCCTCTAAATTATCAACATGATCAAAACTGCTGATAAACCTGTTGCCACAATCTACTTCATTCTGTTCTGTCTTATGGGTTCCTCCTTACTCTTAAAAATAAAGGTTCTTGTTCAGCAAAAAAAAATTAAAATAAAAAAATAAAATAAAAAAATAAAAATAAAAAAAATCGCAAAATGTAACTATTGGTTAGCTCTAATCTGTAAAATGCAACAATAAGGCATGAAAATATTAGGGTATTATAGATTTTAACATCATGATTTTCTGTAAAGCTGCTCTGAAACAATGTGTATTGTGTATTGTAAATACATTCATTTGCACATTGCCAAACTTGTGGAATTACTTGTGCAGAAAAACAGCACATGGTTCAAACATTTTCACTGCAGTAAACTGAAGTATTTCTTTGAAGCACAATAGAGTGACACACCTTTATCTCTGATTCAGTCCTGAACAGCTCTACTCTCCTGGGGAACAAACCTAAAACATTTCTATTCTGATTAAAATTATAATGACGTTTCCATCTAAACTAATGACATTTAAATATCACTTGTGTGTTTCTTAGACTCTTCAGAAAACAGTTTAACAACTTCATGACAGCATGCACAATATCATATTGTATTAGTGTCATCAATTAGAATAATAATAAAATAAAAAAACTTTATTAGTTATAGGCTACTTAAAAACCAGCAACACGGAGCCCGATTTGAATTCATTTAAATAGCGTTTATTAAATTATAATGAAATATTGAGATAAAAGCGCTCACCCAGACAAGTGTGTGTTGGGTATGTAGTAAAACACCACACACACACCCTGAAAGATGACCAGGACCATCAGCAGTGTGAAGATCCACTTTAGAGCCATCAGAGAGAAACCGGCGACAGACGACACACACACTGTTATGTGGGAGTGTTCTAATCTGTGTTTCATAGCAGATTCCCTGGTAGCTCACCTGCAATCAACGGGTTAATTGGTGTCACCTGAAGGGAGCCACTTTAAATCTAGGACACAGGCTCTCGCTCTCTCGTCTTGCAGAGATAATATTTTATTTTAATGTTAAATAACTTTATTTGATTGTCAGACTTCTGTTTTGTGTCCTTTATGTTGCATCCCTAGAGCCAGGGTTGTAACATAATGGGGGCTCGTCCAATTTGGTTGGTAAAAAGCACTTGTTTCTTTTGATATTTTGAGGACTGTATTTTTTTATTCCCTTTGACTGAGATAATTTGGTGAGTATGGTTGTTTGAGTATTTTTGAATATATGCATGAGTTTTCCCGGTTAGGAAGGGTGAGAGTTCCAGCTGGGTTGATTATTCGATCCTTCCATTGGTTCACTCTTTTGTTATTTTTCCTTTTTTGTTCTCGAGGTTATTCTGGGTGGAGACTTGTTCTCTGTCGGGGGTAAGCATTTCAGAAACTGTGACCATTTATTAATTGGCTCACAGTTGCTGAGATTTTGCTTTTAAAGTCGCCTCGTGCCCAATACACCTCAGAAGATAGATAGGAGTTAGAAGTGTTGGGCAGATATCCGGGTGTATCTCATGTGTTTTGTATTGTGTTTGAGCTCAGCAACCATGCTCACTTTTTTGATGGAAGTGAAAGAGGAATACTTAAGTTAGGTGAGTTAAAAAATGTTTGAGGTACTGTAGTGTTTATTTGGTCCATGATCCTAACTTTAGTGTGTTAGCAGTGTTTGTGTGAAGTTCCTTTGTGGACTTTAGTGTAGACTAATGCCCAGTATTGCCTTTAGATATTCGTGATTGCTTGGGGTGAGTAATCTTCTGTGTTTGGGTTAATTCTTCTTCCGTTTAAAGAGCTTTTTTTTTTTTTGAGAGGATTTTTGCTGTTTTGTTTTTTTAGCTGTGTGCTTGTGAGGGACCGAGAATCCAAGAACAAGGAACACAAGCTTTGCACAAAAAATGGGTCTTTATTTGAACCCAAGAGTTTTATTTGAACCCAAAAAAAAAAAAAAAAAAAAGAAAAAAAAAAAAAAACTTAACAAACTCATAAATTATAACAAAAATAAACAAACCGAATGAGATCAAAAACAGTTAGACAAACTAAACTAAACTAAAACTGACCTGCTCAAATGACCAAAGCAACAGCTTATAAGGAAAGGATGGGCCCATACAAATTAAGAGGGAAAACAATTCAACTTTACATTTATGCATTTGGCAGACACTTTTATCCAAAGCGACTTACATTGCATTATCCTATACATTTATACATATGTATGTGCAATCCCCTGGGATTGAACCCACAACCTTGCGTTGTTAACGCAATGCTCTTACCACTGAGCTACAGGAAACCTTAAGTAAATCAAAATCAAATCAAACAGAGGTATATTGTAAATAAAGATAAGGAAAGCAAAATGTAGTCAAATATCATAAATGTACAACTAAATAAATCAATTAATAAAGACATTAACGTTTCTTCCTTCCCCCGGGCAATTCCCAGCAAATGGTATGTCCAGGCGGAACTAATAATGCTTAAGTTCTGTTCCTGCCCGGACTTTAATCCTCGTCACGCCAGGATGCGGCTGCAGCAGACCATTGCTGCGTTCCAGTCCACTTTTAGACACGCACTTGCGAACTTCCCTAAACACTTCCCCTCGGGGGAATCCCCGCTGCCATTTTGAAGTGCGTTCCACTTCGTGAAGTGGACGAGGGAAGTTTAGATGGACAGACCCTCATTCCCTCGATTTGGACCGAGGGAGCGAGTCTACTTCATATGTACACTTCAGGCACCTATATGTCCCACAATGCAGTGCGATTGTGATATCCCCACAGATCTCATCTAATCTCCACCACAACAAACAACTCTGATATATTAATTCAAAATTTTTTTCTATTGAAAACAACCCAAACACACATATATACATTTGGATGCTGCATTAAACAAATTCTTAAAGGGAAAACAAATGTAAATAATAAATCAACTCTATAGCTGATTCCAAGTGATCAAGGGCTTAGGACGTTCCAATTCAGCCCATTGCAGTTCCGCCAGTAGTGGGCACTCGCAATGACGTACATCCGAGTGAACGAGACGGAGGGAAGTTAGCAAGTGAAGGGCATGACAATTTTGGACTGGAACGCAGCCCATGTCTGAAGTTCATCACGGTAAACTTAAACTCAAATAGAAACAAATATAGTAACATATACAACGTAACTAATTTGTGTGCACTTCAAATCAGTAACAATGTATATAAAAATGTGTTGTAAATGTAAACATATGAAAACCTAACAATAAAGAATTAATTAATATTGTTTGTTTCGTGTGGTTATGATCCATCATTATACTGAAACAAATGAATGTGAATAACAAAATAAAAGTTTAAATAAAGATTATTCTTAAATGTATGTCCTTCGTGTGTGTGTGTGTGTGTGTGTGTTGATACATCCACATTACCGCTCTTGTGCGGCCACCACTCGGGCTAATGTTTCGGCACATTTTAGAGTGGCCTTTTAGTGTGGCCAGCCTAAGGCACACCTGTGCAATAATCATGCTGTCTAATCAGCATCTTGATATGCCATTGTTGATGCCTGATTTCTACCTGCATGTGGAATGTTGCACAGCTGTTCCAGGACTTTAATTTTAAATATTTTTTATATTTGTATTTATATGTTTTCCTATCCCTTTGAAATACAATTATTTCATTTATAGATTTTAGATATCGTGCTTTTATGAATCAGAATTTTATTTAAATAACTTGATAACTGACCATTACATCAAAGCAGTCTTGTGTTCTCAGCCTAAGGCTGTATAGTGTATATATATATATATATATATAGAGAGAGAGAGAGAGGCTGAGTGAGAGAGAGAGAGAGAGAGAGAGAGAGAGAGAGAGAGAGAGAGGTTGTAAATAAAACAAAGATTATTGGAGAACAAGCTTGTTTCATGGTTGCCACAGAGAGAGAGGGACCGAAATAGAGGAGATGTGATTTAATGTTTATTATCTCCAGCTCGTATCTTGCTCCTTTTGATATTCTGTAGTGCAGCAGAATACGGAGATGGAAGATACTGTATATTGACGTGTCTTTATTAACAGATGTTTACACAGGAACACACAAGCTAGATCTACCACCAAGCACGGGGCTACAACAACACTGGTAACTCTAAGAGATTCAGCCATCTGTTGCACAAGCATGCCCTCTAGTGGTCACACTCCCAAATAACCTTACACTTCACTACATCTCCTTCCCCCTGATAACACTAGCCCCCCAACAAATTAGTCAGATATATGAATAGCAGTATAATGACCTTATATAAAAACGTTATCACAGTCTAAGCTGGGGACTTCTGGTAGACTGCCTCCATCCCGAAGACTTCCAGAACGCATTCTTGCCCTGTGCCTGGGAAACTCACCACAGCTCTAAGCAAAATCTTTCAGATAACTGGGGAGCCTCCTCATCCTTTTGGACCTTCTGAGTTCAGGCTGCTCCTCCACACATGAAGTCTCAGACATGAGAACCTCTGGTGTAATATCACTTGTCTTCTGTCCAACACCATCATCTAAAGGTACAGACCTAGCTGGTTCAGGTGATGGCAACACATTAACATCTTCCAAGGAAGTGTCCAACAACACAGATGTTAATTAAGGCAGGGTGGAGGCGAAGTTCTGCTGGGCGAAGTTCTTGACGGAACCGATTTTTGTCGGCTTCCCGCATATCAGCCAGGTTCAGCCAGAGATGGCGTTCTTTTTTTCTTTTCTTTTTTAAATAAATTTATTATAAAGCACATTTCAATACAACCAAGGTTGCCCAAAGTGCTGGACATCAATAATAATAAAAAATAAAATAATAATATAACAAACATACAACAAGGAAACAACATAAAAACAACTGCACACCATAAGAATTAATAACCCGTGTAATTAAAAGCTGTCATTAATAAATGAGCTATTAGCAAAGATTTAAAACTGGAAATGGTCTGAGCAGATCTAATACAAAAAGTCAATGAATTCCAAAGTTTGGGGATGCCAACTGAAAAAGCACGATCCCCTTTGAGTTTTAATCTGGATCTGGGAACCACTGAGAGAACTGATCAGAGGTCTCAGGGGCCTCACAGAGGAGTGCCAGTTCACTAATGTCTCCAGGTATTTTGGTGCCAACCCATTCAAAGACTTAAAGACAAACAAATAAATGTTTGAATTCGATCCGCAAACGGACCGGCAGCCATTTGAGAGAAGATAAAATAGGAGTAATATGATCACGCTTTCGAGTGCCTGTCAGCAATCTCGCAGCCGCATTGTGAACTGTCTGTAGACGGGCTAGGGCTTTCTGGCTAACTCCCGTTAAGTGAGTGTTACAGTAGTCCAGATGTGAAAAAATACTAGCGTGAATAGCTGTCTCTTGGTCTCTGAAAGAAAGCAAAGGCTTCAGCTTCGCAAAAAGTTCTTGGACTACAAGAGTAGGACATTGCCCGACCCAGGGAGGTGCAGTGACTTTCGTCGCCCTTAGAGCGATGTCCGTCGTTGTGCGCAGTTCCTGCTTAATGCGAATTACCCCACCTAGTGTTAGCAGTCTTAGGACACGACTAATGATCTTTGCAAGTGAATCAATCAAAACTAACTTAAGCTGGATAATAACTTTATTCTAGAGCTGCTGTAAAGCCAAAACAATCTCTGTTACTTTAATTTCCTATTATCATTGTAAAGCTGCTTTGAAACAATCTATATGGTTAAAAGCGCTATATAAGTGAAGGTGACTTGACAACTGCATCCCTACTGACCGCTCCACTGGGGGGATCTCCACGTAACCCTTGACTGCTCCACCATCGAGGAGTATTGAGGGGGGAGGAGGCACCAGACCGGTTTTGGACAGTTAAAGGTGCCCGTCCATGATCTGGTAACCTCCAGATCCTCACGCGCTGAGAACCAGCACAACCCACCCCAAGAAACCAATCGTCCAGCCTTAAGGGTTCGGGACACGGTGGAGGGTTCCACTCGAGCTCAACGCTCACGGCGGCCCATGAAAGCATAGCGGCTAACTCTGGGTCTGACCCGTGCTTCATCCCCAGAGGAGTCCAGCTTACCCCCGATGCAGCGAAGACATGTGTCATCCGGTGGAGCCCCAAAGGTAAGGACTGGTACCCCCGGGAGAGGCCAGCACGCTCCCTTGGAAGCCCCATGGTTGCGGTGCGAAACCGGAGTGAGGAGGTGGTCTCATCGGGGAAGCCCTCACTGCTATCCTCTTATCACCAGTGCAATTAGCCGAAGTAGACCGAAGTGGCCAGTGGCCACCAGATCCAGAACTAGATGGGGGAATGGGCAAAGGCACACCACCTCTAGAGATGTATTTGAGCCTCAATCTGAACACAGAGATTGTCATGTTCCCACAGTGAGAACATGCACATCCTCGAATGCTGCCTCAGCATGCTTAAGACCCAGACACGAGAGACAGTGATCGTGACCATCAGCCAGACAAAGATGACTACCGTATCCAGAAACACACGGGCGGAATGACATCTTTAAAATGAAAAAGGCAAAAGGCAAATATGCGATGCATCCCCTTCCGTATTTATACTCGCGCTACGGTGCAGAGCTTCAGATGCAAAACCCGCATGCCAGTGTGCATTGGCTCGTTTAGTTAAACTCAAAGCGGATTGGTCTCTCAAGCGAGATCCCAATTCGTCGGTTCACTAGACCCGACGTGGCGTTGGGAGTGACCGACTGAAAGGGAACAAGCTTGTTTTATGGTTGCCACAGAGAGAGAGAGGGACCCAAACAGAGGAGATGTGATTTAGTGTTTATTTTCCTCCAGCGCGCATCTCGCTCCTAAACAGGCACACGCTTTCGAGTCGAAGTCTTGTGAAGGACAGTGCAGTTGACAGCAAAATTCATTTAGAGCTTGCAGCAATAATCACGGGCATGTTCGGATTTCTTTCTTCCAAACCGCAGAGAAAACACTCTAGCTGGTCAAGAAAGAAAACAGGGAGAGGATTCCTGCCTAATGGATGTCAGCGATGATGTAACCGCACATCTTTGTGCATGTCAAGATGACTGAGAACCATTTGGAGACGCTCCAGGTCAAATTGTTATGAGTTGGTGGAGAATGCAGAATGTGTTTGATGGCGACCAAACCAAAAGATTCCAAGAAATATGGTTTTGAAATACTTTTTGAAAATCATTTTCCAAAAGTGTCATTTTAATTACTTGTCATGTGGTGTAACCAAAGAATAACGTATTTTCCATAATCCTTGAATTCATGTTTGTGAACACTTCGTAATCATTATTTTCTAAAATAAATGTAAATATATAACTCAAACACATTAAATACATGCAGAAATATTCCATATTTCTTTATTTTTTATTTGATTTGTTTTGTTTTCATATATATTTGTAAAATATATTTATTTACATGACTTTTCCTATGGAAATAAACAAAAATCCCTTATATTTTAACCCTGAGTCAGTAGCTAATGCAGATTTAACGAATAAGACCCCTGAATGAATTCTGCACACCTAAACAATGATAAAATAAAAAGTATTTTATCTCTTAAAAAAGGTTTTCACCATCATGAATTCGCTAAATTTTCCTCCCAGAGCAGTATTATTTGGTATAAAAGTCAACACTGATCTCCAAACATTCATTCTACTTGTTTCATGTAATTGCTGTTCTCCTAATGCAGACAAAGCATCATCACAATAAATCTCTGCTGATTGTGGTAAATATTACAAATAATTATATTAATATTAATATTAAATAATAAAAAGATCTATTTCTCATTTTTAATCGCTTATCAATTCTTAAATCCTAAGAATCAATCTTTTAGTCATTGTAATTTTTAGTTGATGAATGAACAGAACATTGTAGTGCACCAGCACCAGCACTAATAAATCGCAAGTTCAAGCGGCTCTTGACTAAATTCCATTTCTTCCTTATTGCTACTAGTTTCTAAATAATCATGACTGAAATTTAGAAGGAATGATAAAACGTATAGATCAACATACTAACGAATCATGTCTCACGTAATTGCTCAAACTGAGAGAGTAACTTTATAATCTATACATGACAACTGCTCTCTCGGGGGATAGAACGCAGATCTGAATGTTCACTGATCGTACTTGAATATATTATAATATAGTATATCTAAGTATAAATAAAATATAAGCAAAAGAATATATAAGTATAATAAATAAAAATATAAGTATTCTTTAAAAAATATGATGATATTTAATGCAAATTGATGACTTTAACAAATGCATATACTATATAGTATTAAAGTTGTATTAATGTTACTGTAGTATGAAGCAGGGCGGGCCGAGAGTCTGGGACATTTTACGCAGCTGTTTATATTTGCTTACATGCCACAGTCGCCACTCCTTTCATTTTGTTGTTTATGTTTATTTTAACGATTAAAGTTATGTTTTGTTACAATTACGTTTGATCACTTAAAGTGTGATCAAGACACTCCATTAACGGTCTGACAGTGTCATTCTTTTTAAGAGGCATGTAAATCTGGCTTTCTTCCGCATAACAGTGGAATGACATGCCATGCTTCCTAATTATTGAGCCAAGCGGCAGCAAATAAAGAGAAAAAAGAAGAGGGCCCAAAACTTAGCCCTGAGGGACCCCACACGAGAGAGGTGCAGAAGAAGTTCCCACAGCTGTCACAGAGAGTTCGACCTTCCAAATATGACCTGAACCATTCAAGCGCTATGCCCTTTATGCCCACCCAATGCTCCAAACGAGAAATCTGAATTTCATGGTCCAAGTATCAAATGCAGCAGTTAAATCAAGAAGCACAAGAACAACATAGTCACCAGAATCGGTAGCTAAATAGATATCATTAAAAACTTTTAAAAGAGCCTGTGGCGAGGGGGGCGTGGTTTTGCGAAGTCTGTAGCGGGAGAGAGAGGACGGAGCTGAGCGGTGAGTAAGTAGGTCAAGTGCAGATGATGAACACCTGTGTCTGATTGCAGTAATTGGCGTGGAGAGACCGGATATAAGCCGGCGGGAATGAGAGAGAGAGAGAGAGAGAGAGTTAGACTGGGACCTCGTCTGCTGCCTGTCTACACGAAGAAATCATCACGAGAATATGGATTGTTTATTTTGTTTTGTGCTGTGCTGTACGCACGGTGAACGCGCTCTGTGCGCAAACTTTCTTTGTGAACTTTTGCTTTAATAAAACGAGTGTCCCAGTCTCGCCGACCCGTCTTCTTCCTTCCCTTGCCTACAACACTGAACCACATCACAGAGCCGATTCTGTGCTGTGTGGAGATTTAAAACCGGACTGGAAAACTTCGAGGATATTGTGGTCTTTCAAAAAAAGCCATTTTTGATTACAGACTAAATTTTGGAGATAGGCTTGAAATTTGCAAGATCTGCAGGATCAAGACCAGGTTTTTTAAGCAGAGGTTGCACTACTGTGTGTTTAAAATTTTTATGGACCACACCTGAGGACAGATTGCTATTAACAACTGCAAGAACAGATGGTCCTACAGTGGGAAAAACCTCCTTAAAGAGTCGAGGAGGGATAGCATCATGTGGAGGACCTGAAGGCTTAAAATTACCAACAATCTCCTATAACACATACAAAGTCACAGGCTCAAACTTATCAAAGACAGCAGAGCAGAGGACAGAGACTGAGGGGTCAGTCAGAGACAGAGACTCGGGCCATTATACTGGTTAAAATTGTGGATTTCTCTGGATATAAACGTTCTTGGAAACGTTTGCGATAATAACATTGTTTTAAATATTTTAATCCAACAATCTTACATATATCTTCAACAACCTGGGATAGTCCTCATGCGAACCCTATAATGCCACCCTAAAAATGATTTTCTCGATCCGCCCCTGGTGAGGAGCAGGGCTGCAGGTGCAGTGTCAGCGCCCCCTGGCTGTGGAGCTGCAGCAGCCGCACAAACTCTTCCGGCATCTTGTGCATGTATCGGGACGGGCGCTTCAGGTCATAATAATGGTATGGAATCGGCTGATCCTGCAGGTCGCTGCCGAAGGGCCAGAATCCGTAAACGTGAACATGCTCACACAGTTCCAGTGCAGTGCTGATTAAAAGGAATCCCGTGGAGAGGCGCACCTCCCGTAAGCCACGCCCCTTCCAGAACCGGTCCAGTGTCCGCAGGTAAGAGGGGCTGAAGAACACAACCGGCTGCTGAGGTCTGTTGGCTGGGGACTTTGAGTGCTTTGATTGACGGTGATGTGCAGAAGGTGTAGGCGAAGGCAGGAATAATGAGGAAGGCGTTTCCGTACACACTGACCCGCTCCACCAACGGATCCGGATTCTTCTCCAGGTCTTTGTATCTACAGAAACACAGTTTTTAATAAACACTAATGACAGAACACTAGATGATCATATATGTGTATGCCAGGGAAATATGTCTCTGTTCCCCATCTGTCAGTCACTACTACGTTATGTTGACTGACAAATGGGGTCTCACTTGGGAGCCCCTATCATCTCTGAGTTTTATAAAAACGGCCAATTGAATTGGTGACTGGAATTTGCATGCCAAGCCACTCCCCCGTACATATGGGTATATAAGATGGCGGCCCACATCCACTCATTCAACCGATCTCTCTAGACTGGTGAAAAGGGCGCATTAAGCGGTGTTTCGCCAGCGCATTGCAGTGCAAAGGATAAGTGCAGCGATTCTCCCCAGGGCCCTTCAGTCAAAAAGAGTAGTTTTTCCTAAAAAGAGCAAATCGGACGACGAGTGTCTTTTTAAAGTTATGGTTACGGCCAATCTTGGATTTGCAAGTCTTAAACCAGGCCCTTCACAAGCTCCCGTTCAAGATGCAAATGCTAAACGCATTCTCATGTTCGTACATCCTCAAGACTGGTTCATAGAAATTGACCAGAAGGATCGACCGATGATTGGTCCATTTCTACGGACTGGAGTACCCTTAGAGCAAGGCAAGGCAAGGCAAGGCAAGTTTATTTATATAGCACATTTCATACACAATGGCAATTCAAAGTGCTTTACATAGAAGAAATTAAAATAATAAAAAGAAATAAGAATAATTAAAACAGTTTAGAAAAATAAAATGAAATACAGTACAGTACAGTCGGACGAACAGTGGCACAGTGCTCATTCAGTAAATGCATAGCTAAACAAAAGTGTTTTGAGTCTGGATTTGAATGTGACCACTGTAGGAGCACATCTGATTTCTTCTGGAAGCTGGTTCCGCTGCGGTGGCATAATAGCTAAAAGCAGACTCACCATGCTTAGAGTGAACCCTTGGTATTTCTAGCTGATATGATCCTAATGATCTGAGTGATCTGTTGGGTTTATATTCAGTGAGCATATCTGCAATGTATTGAGGTCCTAGGCCATTGAATGATTTATATACCAGTAATAATACTTTAAAATCAATCCTAAATCTAACTGGGAGCCAGTGTAAAGACCTGAGGACTGGTGTGATGTGTTCATATTTTCTGGTTCTGCTCAGAATCCTAGCGGCAGCGTTCTGTATGAGCTGCAACTGTCTTATGGTCTTTTTGGGAAGGCCAGTGAGGAGTCCATTACAATAATCCACCCTGCTGGTGATGAAAGCATGAACAAGCTTCTCTAAGTCTTGTCTGGAAACAAAGCATCTAATTCTTGCAATATTTTTCAGATGATAGTATGCTGATTTAGTTATTGCTTTGACATGACTACTGAAACTAAGGTCTGACTCTAGTGTCACACCAAGATTCACAACAAGTGTCCAGGCATGTTGTTTTTTATTAAAGCGGTAGTTAGAATTTTATTTAGAAATAGCAATCAATAAAAAAAGATTCTGAGGGCTAAAAATTAACCTGAAAAGTCTTCATTTAAATGATAATCAAAGCTGTGTTTTTATTGTGTGAACACTGACCGAAGCTGACTGGGGTTGATGGTTACCAGGTCCGTCTTCAGTCCAACATCACTGTCATTAACTGTTGCCAAATTAAACCTGAAAGAGAGAGAAAACATCATATTAACAGGAAGGATGGATGAATACTGATGGATGTGTTGTGGTCAGTGTGGGAGCAAGGAATGATGGGATGCGTTTACCGTATGACAAAGTCTGCGTTGTCAATCTCATGTCCACAGCTGCTGTTTTTCAAAATCCCACCGCTGCCGACCACAGCACACCGACCCAGACGCCGACCGGACCAGGAGAAGTCCTGCACACACACACACACACACTTCAATATGTGGTTTATGGAGACTTTCCATAGGCATATGATATTATACTGTACAAACTGTATATTCTCTCCCCTTACACTAACCCAACCCCTACACATACCCATTACACAAAACTTTCTGCAAAAAAAAACTGTTACTATGATTTTAATGCCATTTGGGTTACAAGGACACTGGTAGTGTCCTCATAAACCATGGTTACATTTTTATACCACATATTTGGGTCCTCATTAACCACACATACAGTGGGGAGAACAAGTATTTGATACACTGCCGATTTTGCAGGTTTTCCCACTTACAAAGCATGTAGAAGTCTGTAATTTTTATCATAGGTTCTCTTCAACTGTGAGAGACGGAAAAATCCAGAAAATCACATTGTATGATTTTTAAATAATTAACTTGAATTTTATTGCATGACATAAGTATTTTATCACCTACCAACCAGTAAGAATTCCGGCTCTCACAGACCTGTAAGTTATTCTTTAAGAAGCCCTCCTGTTCTCCACTCATTACCTTTATTAACTGCACTGGTTTGAACTCATTACCTGTATAAAAGACACCTGTCCACTAGAGATTTTTGTTGAGATATTTTGGTGATAATATTGTCCCACCGGTTAATCGACTTGTGACAACAGCGGTAATAACGGTTTCATCGGGTGTGCACTTCACTTTCACTTTTAAATTAGCGTCAATTCATCCTTTGCAGGGAGTCTGATTGACAAGTCTGACCAATCAAAATCCACCATTTGTGTCCGACAAAGCAGTCAGGAGAGTTAGTGGAGTAGAGGCTTTAAGTGAGGCAATCTGTTACGACACATTAAAGAGCCACAGAACGGTAGGCCTATTTATTGTTTAATTTTCTTTGACTGACCAAATTTGAAAATTGAGACTTTGTTTCATATTAAATATTACCTGCTCGGTCCTGTCTGTCAGCGCGTCGTCAGTGTCCTCTATTTGTCACTGCTTGAGAACATGGTTGAATCCGAAATCTCCCCCTAAACCCTCATTCACTAAGTTAGGCCTATTCCCTACGTTAGTCCACTAACACCGTTCACTTGAAGGGTGAAGAAAACGAGTGAGCGAATTAGGACAGCCTTTGTCCTAATAAGCTGGGCACTCGTGTTAAAGCCCGAAAAAGAACTCGATACTGACACGCGTCTTTTCTCTGTGTGTGTGTGTGTGTGTGTGTGTTCCCCCTGCTCAAGCCAGCGCATGTCCAGGCCTGTCTGAAGTTTGCCATTGACCATCTGGATGATCCAGAGGAGGAATGGGAGAAGGTGTCTGTGGTCTGATGAGACAAAAATAGAGCTTTTTGGTCTAAACTCCACTCGCCGTGTTTGGAGGAAGAAGAAGGATGAGTACAACCCCAAGAACACCATCCCAACCGTGAAGCAAGGAGGTGGAAACATCATTGTTTGGGGATGCTTTTCTGCAAAGGGGACAGGACGACTGCACTGTATTGAGGGGAGGATGGATGGGGCCATGTATTGCGAGATCTTGGCCAACAACCTCCTTCCCTCAGTAAGAGCATTGAAGATGGGTCGTGGCTGGGTCTTCCAGCATGACAACGACCCGAAACACACTGCCAGGGCAACTAAGGAGTGGCTCCGTAAGAAGCATCTCAAGGTCCTGGAGTGGCCTAGCCAGTCTCCAGACCTGAACCCAATAGAAAATCTTTGGAGGGAGCTGAAAGTCTGTATTGCCCAGCGACAGCCCCGAAACCTGAAGGATCTGGAGAAGGTCTGTATGGAGGAGTGGGCCAAAATCCCTGCTGCAGTGTGTGCAAACCTGGTCAAGAACTACTGGAAACGTATGATCTCTGTAATTGCAAACAAAGGTTTCTGTACCAAATATTAAGTTCTGCTTTTCTGATGTATCAAATACTTATGTCATGCAATAAAATGCAAATTAATTACTTAAAAATCATACAATGTGATTTTCTGGATTTTTGTTTTAAATTCCGTCACTCACAGTTGAAGAGTACCTATGATAAAAAATTACAGACTTCTGCATGCTTTGTAAGTGGGAAAACCTGCAAAATCGGCAGTGTATCAAATACATGTTCTCCCCACTGAATACGCTGATTTCACGCAGCCGTTATTTTGAAATCGAAAGCGAGGCTCCGGTGGGAAGAAAACCTGAAGTGTCGCCTTTAATCACTGGAGAGTCGTGAATGCGATGGCGTATTGTTGTGTTTAATGATGTTGTGTCAATTCTAAAACTGTACATACATTTCTTTCATACTTTAGACTATATACCGTGAAATTCATTTAGAAATAAAATATTTTTTTCAAATGTAATTCAGAAAGTAAAAAAAAGAAGCAGGAATGAACTATATACATATCCTATATTGGATATTAACATCCAATAGTGTAAATTGCGGCAGCAGCTTCAGGTTGGTAATCCAAGGCATTGTTGTTTATCTTTACTTCCGGGGTTCTTCGCACTGGAGCCTCACTTTTGATTTCAAAAGGCGCTGCGTGAAATCAGCGTATAAGCACACACATACACATGCATGCACACATTAACATGCGCGCACACACACACACGTTGGTGTTTTTGGGGACTTTCCAAAAATATAATGATTCTTATACTGTACAAATTGTACATTCTCTCCCCTTACACTAACCCTATCCCTAAACCTACCCATCACACAAAACTTTCATCATTTTTACATTTCCAGAAAACCTCACTTAGTGTGATTTCTAAGCTGTTTTTCCTCAAGGACACCAAAACTGTCCGGCTCAAAACTCTCTCACTCTCTCAAAAATACATACACAATCACTCACTGCCACAAACACACACCCTTTCTTTCTCTCTCACACACACACACACAAACACACACTCTCTCTCACACACACATTCTCTTTCACACTCACAAGAACACGCACACACAAACACACACACACACACGCATACTCTCTCTCTCTCTCTCACACACACACAACAAAACTGCAGCCGGATTCTGTCATAAACACAGAGAGAGAAAGAGAAGAGTTTATGAGGATTCATATTACATAATCATCTCTGTTAAAATGACCCACATCAGTATGCTACGATTTATTGTTTGAACAGTTTTACCAGCTTGTCTCTTTAAACACTATTTAAACATTACGTTTGATTTTGCCAGATCGGTTCAAAACCATTTCACCTGTACTCAAACAATGCTTTCAGATCATACACACATCAGTCAATATATAAACACTACAGATCATTCATTAGACTCTACATCAAAAAAATGGAGAACAGCATCATAGGTTACAGTAAATAATCGTAATCTAATATCATATATAGTAATTGCAAATAGTAAGGAGAAAATATTGTGTACTGTATGAATGTTACGTGCTGCTATGTATAATCCAAGGAGCGAAGAACAGGACATGTTATGAATACCTAGATACATTTAATTAACACAAGGAGCAAGAGCATACATACAAACAACTAGCATCACATTAAATACTGGACAAGGAATTTAGGAAAACTCAGGGCTTATATACACAGGGAAAACAAAAGGAGCTAAATGAAACGCAGGTGAAACTAATCAATAACTTTGGGAGCAAACTGGCACTCACTAGAAAACTAGGTCAATTAACAATGACAGGGAACACAGGCAAACAGGACTACATTACATTAGTCCCTACTCCCGGAAGGCACATCATAACACCATAACAGTGCGGCTGAGGAGGGAGGGTGGGGACTGTGGAGGAGGACAACAGCAGGTGAAGAGCAGGAAACCTGGGGAAATAACAGAGGGAGAGATCAGGGTGGCGACGATGGAGAGGAGCCAGGAACAGATAAGTGGGGAGCCAGAGCGCAGCCAGGACACTGGCCCACCGGGGCATAGAGGGAGGGAGGAGCCATGGTGGAGGCTTGGCTGTTGACACTAAGAGGACGATGGACAGAGATGAAGCCGATGGAAGTGAAGCCCTACGTGCAGACAAAAAGCCAGCAAGAACGGGCAACACAGATGGTCCTGGAGGCTGAGCCGCAGTGAAGAGCGTCAGAAGTGGATCCAGGGCATCTAAAGGACTAAGGTGGAGCAGTTGGGACTGAGGGCCGTGTTGGAGCCGGAGGGACGGCGGAGCCAGATGGAGCCGAAAGTCCATGGTGCAGGCAGGACGACATCTGACCAAGGCGGAGCCAGAAACGGAGGGACAAGGGATCCCGGTGAAGCCGCAAGGACGATGGAGTCTGGTGGAGCCGAGGGAGGGAAGAGCCCAGGTGGAGTTGACAGGCCGAGGTGGAGTAAAGCGATTAGCGGCTGGAGGCGGAGCCGGGTGATCCACTTGCCTGGGCGACGCCTGAAGTCCACTATCATCTCCACTGTTTTGAGCGTGATCAGCTCCAGATTGTAATGACTGCTCCAGACAGCCAGTTGTCCAGCATCCTGTCTGTATGCAGACTCGTCAATGTTGTGGATGAGAATATGTTGTCGACTGTGTTGTGGGCGGGGCTTCCCTTCATGCCTTCTTACTCCACAAGCAACCCCACATGTACGGACGATGTAGCCGACTCATGCACCTGGTCAGACTTCTCTTGTGCATGGGCTCCTGGACGAAGAAGGCCTTTGGCATTGGCTCGGGCTCATGCTCCGTGGCGGACATGAATTAGATTTTTTATTTATTACAGTACTGTGATTGACAGTACACTGTATTGTATTGCTAAACCAATTTCCTGTTCAATTCTTTGGATATTTGAACTTTTCTTTTCTAATGCTTTTCATCTACTGCAAGATCTCTTTACAGTAGTGTGATGAAAATAAACTTTTGGTTGAATTTCACTGTATCTGCTGCACCCCTATTTGTTGTATACTGTATTAGACATTGAGCTGTAAAATGATTCCTGCTTGCCAAATGGAGGTTTTTATAACAGTGTTTTAGTCCAACGCCGTGGTACAACGAGCATACTCGGGCCCTTAAGACAGCAGCCAGGAAAATGGAGTTTATCAGATCAAAAAAATGTATCCGCCTCAGCTGCAATTTACTCCGCAAAACTCCGCGAACGCGGCAACATAAACTTTGAGCGTGAAAAGCGACCTGCCCTTATCCAGCAGCTCTTGAAGGAAAAACAAGTACCTCAGCGACTCCACAGGTTTGTGGATCAGAGCCTTTTGCCGAGCACCAGCTCGCGAACACCGACCATTTCGACGCGTAGAGCCTTCTGGTGGAAGGAGCTCTGGACTGCGTGATCGTGTTCACCACCCCTTCTGGCAGGCCAACGGGTATCCGTTGATTATCCATGCATGCAGAAACCAGCGCTCTGGATGAGGATGCCAAATCGAGCCGCCGGCTTGAGAGAGGAGATCTCACCAACACATCGTGGCCTTGTAGGTGGGGGAGGAAGTGCCTCAGCGCGTTCTCGACCGCCATCATCTCTAGACAGTTTATGTGAAGGCGCTTTTCCCGGTCTGACCACTGGCCAAAGACCGGTCTGCCCTCGAAAAGTGCACGCCAACCCAGGTTGGATGCGTCTGTCGAGATAACTTTTCGGCGTGAGATCGCTCCCATCGTCACCCCCGATCGGTCGCTGTCCAGGGCTCCAGAGCTGAGACGCAGCTCTGAGTCACTCTGATGCGCAGACTGCCGAGAGCCCAAGCTCGGTGTGGTACTCGTGTGTTCAACCAGCGCTGTAGCGGGCGCATCCGTAGCAGACCCAGCTGAAGCACCGCTGCGGCTGATGCCATGCAGCCTAGCATTCTCTGAAAAGTTTTACGAGGCTGCCTGTCCGGAATGAAGCGGCCAAGAGTCGAACGCGGCGCGTCCAAACAAGTAATTTGGTGAGGTCAATTTGAAAAGAAAGACTACGCGCCTGTAAATATA
>FLSR01000949.1:0-11608 GCA_900092035.1 Leuciscus waleckii | reverse complement strand
TAATCCATGATGACTTGGTTAAGAGAAAGAGCTCAACCCTCATGATAAAAAAAGTATATGGGATTGTATGTCTATGGCAATGTACAGTGGTGGTCAAAATTGATGGCACCCCTGATAAATATGATAAAAAATGGCTGTAAAAAATAAATCGGCATTGTTTATCCTTTTGATCTTTCATTCAAAAAATGCACAAAAATCTAACCTTTCATTGAAGTAAAAGAATTGAAAGTGGGGGGTAAATCACATTATAAAATAAATGTTTTTCGCCAAAACACGCTGGCCATAATTGTTGGCACGCTGTTATTAAATACTTTTTGCAACCTCCTTTTGCCAAGATAACAGCTCTGAGTTTTCTTCTATAATGCCTGATGAGTTTGGAGAACACCTGACAAGAGATCAGAGACTATTCCTCCATTCAGAATCTCTCCAGATCCTTCAGATTCACAAGTTCATGTTGGTGCTTCTTCTGTTCAGTTCACTCCACTCATTAGGGTAAGGGAACTGTGACGGTCATGGCAGAAGCTTCATTTTGTGCTCAGTTACCCATTTTTGTGTTGATTTTGATATTTGTTTTGGACCGTTGTCCTGATGGAAGATCCAATCAAGGCCCATTATAAGATTTCTAGCAGAGGCTGTCAGGTTTTTATTTTTTATCTTTTTGTATTTGCTACAATCCATAATACCATGTATCTGAACAAGATGTCCAGGACCTACAGCAAATAAATAGGCCCACAACATATACGATCCAGCAGTATATTTAACCGTAAGCATGGGGTACTCTTCATCCCTGTTTGCACCAAACACATCTGCTGGGTTTGCTGCCAAAAAGCCCTTTTTTAAGTTTCATCTGACCATTGAATCCGGTCCCTTTTGAAGATCCAGTCGTGTCTGACAACTGAATATGCTGGAGTTTATTCGTGGAGGAGCGAGGAGGATTTTTCTTGAAACCCTTCCAAACAACATGTGGAGATGTAGGGGTTGTTTGATAATTTTTTTAGGCTTTCTGACCCCCAAGACTCAACTAATCTCTGCAATTCTCCATCTGTGATCCTTGGAGAGTCTGGCCACTCAAACTTTCCTCCTCACCATCCATTAAGACAATATAGACACACGTCCTCTTCCTGGCAGATTCGTAACCTCTTTAGTTGTTTATAACTTCTTAATTATTGCCCTGATGGTCAAAATGGGGATTTTCAATTCTTAAGCTATTTTCTTACAGCCACTTTCTATTTTGTGATGATCAAGAATCTTTTTATGCACATCAGAACTATATTCTTTGGTTTTTACTTCAGAGATATTTTTCTCATAAAAAATTCTAGGGGTGCCAACCATTATGGCCAGCGTGTTTTGGAGAAAAACATTTATTTCATAATGTGATTTACCCCCCAATTTCAATTATTTTACTTCAATGAAAGGTTAGATTTCTGCGAATTTTTTGAAGTAAAGATCAAAAGGATAAACAATGCAGATTTATTTTTTACAGCCATTTTTTATCATATTTATCAGGGGTGCCATCAATTTTGACCACCACTGTATAACTGTGAGTATGTGTTCTCACCAAGTTTCACATGGAAAGGGCTCCAGCTTTGTCTCCTGGGTTTTC
This sequence comes from Leuciscus waleckii, assembly GCA_900092035.1. Classification (NCBI taxonomy): domain Eukaryota; kingdom Metazoa; phylum Chordata; class Actinopteri; order Cypriniformes; family Leuciscidae; genus Leuciscus; species Leuciscus waleckii. Next base: position 10,005 of record FLSR01000949.1, on the reverse strand, counting down.
CTCCGCCCACGCTTGTCATCTTCACTCCTAACAGTGAGACTAGAAGGTGGTAAAACGGCATTGAGAAATAACAGCAGTGCCTAAACAAAACAACACAACCTACACGCATACAACACACTCACATTCAACATGCAAGGCCCTTCAACTTCATGGTCAGGTAAGTTCATGTGAGCCAAGAGGATTTTTTATTTTCTGATATGATTATGAACTTTGTCTCATGTTTCTCTAGTCACACCATATGGCTTTGAATCACTAAAAAGAACCAGTTCCTAAGAGTCATTTGTTTGGGGAATAGATCAGATTACATTGTCTGATTTAAATTACTAAAAAGAACTGGTTCATAAGAGTAAATTGTTCAGGAACAAGTAAGACTACACCGGTTGCACCACATTGTTTTGAATCACTAAATATAACTGCTTAATAAGAGTCATTTAAGGAATGAGTTGGAGTACAAATCATTAAAAAGAACCTGTTCATGAGAGTAATTTGTTTGGGACAACACTGGTCATGGTTTATGGCTTTGAATTACTAATAATAACTGGTTAATAAGAGTCATGCATCTGGTAATCGGTCGGACTACGGTCATTGCACTGTACAGATTTGAAACACTAAAAAAAAAAAACGGGTTAATTAATGTCATTAGTTTGGGAATCCGTTTGACTACACTGGACTCACTGTATGGTTTTGGATCACAAAAACAAAAAAATTATTCTTAAAGAGTCATTCATTTGGTAATCGTTGGATTACACTGGTTGTATGGCTTTAAATCACTGAAAAGAACCAGTTCAAAAGAGTTGTGCTGTATTTTGAGTCACTAAAAAGCACCGGTTCATTTGAGTAATTCATTTGGACCACACTGGTTGCACTATGGTTTTAAATCACTGAATCAAGAACTGAAACATAAAAGTTATTTGTTCGGAAATCGTCGGACTACACTGGCCGCACTGTATGGCTTTGAAACGCTAAAAAGAACCAGTTCATAAGAGTCATTCAATTGGCTTCGGTTTCTGAAGTATCTACAGAAGCAGCTCTAATGAAGCTCTGTCATTAAGAGGACATCAGAGTTTGGACCTTAACTATCTCTACTAACGGCTATGTGAAAATGGCATGCTTGAACAATGAGTGTGATTATTTTCTCTAACCACGTTTATTCTCCTGACTGACAGTACACTTGAATGTGTATATGATCACAGAAGCATGTATTCACCAGCACTCACAAACGCATATAATTTATCATGCTGAAATACATATCACATCTCAATCACACACTTTCACATTCAAAATAACTGTATGTGGTGATGAGGGATCTTCTTGATATGACAGTACGAGGGAGAGCTTTATAACATATTCAACTTAATGTGGCATTATTTCCAAGTGAAACTGAATATTTGTCCGGAACTAACACAGCATTGATTTTTCACAGGGATTTGATTGTATTGTAAAAAGTAGACTATGATATTATTATACTATTATTAAGCTTAATGGTGGTGACACTGAAGTAATGCGGTTGTAGTGTAGTTTGTTTATAGCCTATGTTTAGCTTTTTACTTCTGGTGATTCAAAAAGTTGTGTTCATTTTTGAAGACAGTGAACATGTGAAATGTGTAAAAATTCTAAACTTTTGTTGGTCACAGAACTTGTTTTCTGCAATAATCCAAAAGCCAATGGAAAAATCCTATTGGGTTTTTGTTGAGGGAAGCAGGTTGATGCTAACTTCCAGTTAGCCTACAAAATTGCGTCCTGAAGGAGAATATAATCTCCGTGAAGGAATGGACGTGGAATGTAAGACTAGCAGCGCTGATGAGTGGAATGTACCATGAGGAGAGTGGGTCGTACCATGAGCAGCTACAGCAGCAGCACCAGCAGAAGCAGCAGGTGTTGGGTTTCTGTGAGGGGGAGGGATGCTGGGCACGGCTGGGGGACGTCTCGCTCCGCGTCATCGGAGACTCGCGGTCTGCCGGGACAGGGCCTGTGTACTGAGACATATTAGAGTAAATACCAAACCCTGTGCAGAAACACACACACAATGGAAACCCTCTACATCGGATGACTTGAGTTTGGAAATTATCATGCACGTGGTCATGAGATCATTATCAGGCCATCTAAACAACCCCACATAATCATAATCCTCTAACAAACAGAGGTGAGTAGTAAAGCACTACATTAAAAAATTTTTTTTTAAATGTACTTGTAAGAGTAAGCTTTACTGACTATACTTATACTCAAGTTAATTTTTTATTACAGGAATGTACTTTTACTTAACTACATTCAATGATATTCCTCCCATTAATGTTAAATAATAATGAATGTATAGTTTTAATAGTTTATATTACGTACAGGCTACGCTGCATGTTCTGAATGCGTAAGCATCAACTTCTCACTTTTGAGCGAGCTCAGTTCTGGAAGATAGGGCCAAGGAGAGGAAAGAATCAATTGATTCAATCAATTGATCTTCTCACTCCAAGCAGCTATATAATGCACCAAAACAAGTTATCTCTGCGTACAAGAATTCCAGCTCTAACTTAAAAAAACACATGGCGGTAAGTGTCACGACGATGCCTATTATAGTAGGGGTGTGAATCGTCACTGGTCTCACGATTCAATACGATTACGATTATCATGTCGACGATTCAATTCGAAATCCCAATGCATTACGATGCGTTGCAATATTACTGCACTTGGCTACATTTTCATTAATGAATACAAGCAGCGTATGTGGCGAATGACATTAGAGAAGTTTCAGTGAGTAAGCTAGAACGGTTATAATCGATTATGGTCTATTACTGCATCGATGCAGAATCGGCCATGTCCGCATCGCAATGCATCATAGAAACAATTCATTTCATATTATATTATAATTTTGTAGCTATGGGCACTTTATTTTAATATAAAATATATAAAATAAAATAAAAACATTTGGTTTTTCTTCTGTTTTTACATGCAATCGATTTCTCCGTTTTTTTTTTCTGATATATGATCTAGCACCAGTGATAATAAATATGTCAGCTCTAGAAACAACATACATTTAAATGTTTATTCCAAACATCTGCACATTTTATACCCATTTATATTATCTAAATAATGCAAACTGAGCAGCATTTATGACATATTGCAATCACACACAGCACCCTAACTTCTATCCAGTTATGTGGCACTAGAAGAATCGTTTTCAGAATAAAATCTTGATGAGTGCCTTTTCCGCCCCTGTCACAAAGGTAACGCAGGCAGAAGTTGCCAAACTGTTGGTAAATTTTGTTTGTTAAGACAACCAACCATTTTATGTCATGGAATTACCTTTATTTAAAAAAATATATATATATAGAAACCTTGCAACCTCAGTGCATAGTCATGACAAGGAAAACGTTACGCCAAAAAATGTAGAAGGCATTCGGAAGTGCAGTTACTTAGAGGTCACCTGCCTTTGGATTGCCAAAACATCTTTAGAGTGACATGCAATCTGTTCCAGTGAAAAACGTACAAGAGAACATCCTTACAGTTCACTCAATGAGGGGCACCTTTAATTTGCACCTTTTGACATGTCTCCGCATTCAGTCAAAAACAGTCATGGATAACCCAGCTGTGCAGCAGTACTTGACTGTAGTGCATATTTTTCACAGATTTGTCATCATTTTATTCTAGTCCTTCATTGACGTCGAAGCCCAACGCTTTTCCTGCTCGACAGAGGTTATGTGGGCAATCAAACCAGCTACACCACTCAAGATGAAGATGTGCTTGATTTAATCATGTCATTAGCATGCTGTCATTCAGTTGAGCTTCCAGAAGAATGGTGTATTTTTTAAATGCATTCCCTTTTTCATACACAGTGGCACCAAAAGCAGTTTAATCCATCTATCCATCCAAGTCAAGAAGCATTTCCATTCTTAAAGGAAAGCTGTCAGACCAAAGGTTGTTCATTAACAACGAACCCATACCACCAATACTGGAAAAGCCCATCAAAAGCCTTGGAAAATGCTATTATGCAAGCCTAAAAGACAGTGAACAAATTCGGCAGCTGAGGCAGAATGGAGGCAGGGGCCTTGAGATCATTGATAAGTCTATGCTCCCTGGAAAGCTAAAGCTTTGGTGCCTACAGTTTGGACTGCTGCCCAGACTGATGTGGCCCCTAACCATGGTTGACGTCCCCCTTACAAAAGTGGAGAAGATGGATAGAATGATAAGCTCCAATGTAATGTTCCTCAATGCTTGAGTAGCATAGCTCTGTATGGACACAGCATTCCCCATCTCAAGTTTGATAGAGGAGTTCAAATATACTAAAGTAAGGTTAGAAATGACCCTTTCAGAGTCCCAGGATAGTTCAATACGTGCTGCAGGACCGTCAGGACGGAAATGGACGCAGAATGAAGCCGTAAAACAGGCAAAATCAGCACTCCAGCATGCAGACATTGTGAGACATGTACAACAGGGAAGAGGAGGGTCTGTGTAAGGGCAGACCCCGGTGGAATAAGACTACACCTTCAGAGCGGCGAAAAATGGTCAACCTAGAAGTCCGGCATCAGGAGGAGACAAAAAAATGCTCAGTCACAGCAAGGACAGTGGACAAACTGGAAGTGCATAGAGAAAAGGAAAATTAGCTGGAGGGAATTATTGGGGATGGAGGCAAGTAGAATCAGCTTCTTGCTCAGGGCAACCTGTGATGTCCTGCCTTCACCCAATAACTTCAAGCAGTGGTTGGGGAAAAATCCATCATATCCTCTATGTTTATCTCCTGCTTCTCTCAGACACATCCTTACCGGTTGTAAGGTAAGCCTGTCTCAGGGGAGGTACACATGGAGACACAACCAAGTGTTGAAATGCTTGGCTGCAACGATTAAGACCAAAAGAGTAGCCACCAACGCCCTGCCCTTTAGAATAACAAGTGAAACCCAGGCAGTGCCATTCATTCGGGAAGGGCAGAAGGTATAGGCTTCCTCTATCAACCAGGGCTTTACATCTCGAGGGAGCACAAGACTGGAAAATGTTGGCTGATGTGGGCAAACAACTAATTGTCCTGCCTGAAATTATCAGTACTAGCCAAAGACCAGGTGTTGTGGTCCAGCACCGTGCACACAGTGTATTTCATCGAATTGACAGTACTCTGGGAGGGCGCTGCTGAGGAAGCAAATGAAAGGAAGAGGTTTCGGTACACGGAGATGGCAGCGGATGCTCAGCAAAAAGGATGGAAAGCATTGGTCCGTCCGGTAGAGATTGACTGCAGGGGCTTTGTGGCAACATCGACCATCAGGCTATGGAAAGAGCTGGGAATCCATGGCCAAGCCCTGCATCAGACCATCAAAGAAACAGACACTACTGCAGAACGCTGCAGTCAGTGGCTTTTGGATCAGGCGTAAAGACCCCAGTTGGGCCCCAAGATGATGGGGACACACACCCGGGCCTGATCTTTTCAGTCATGCAGGACTCCTGCTCACAGCTAAAAGATCAATACTGAAGTGTATATACCTTGCAGGCCAATTATGGTTGAAATTCAACAGTAAAATTCAGTAAGACAAGCAAATACACACACACACACACACACAAACACTACACTCTTCTCTCTCTCTCTTTACACATACTTTCTCTTCTGTTCTGTTCCATAGTCTGTTCTTTTGTTGCCCTGTTCAAATGCAGATGCTGACGAGTTTGTATTGAGAACATTTTGTGAGAATAAAGACAGTCAACTGTCTTTAAAATTATGAGGTGTGTGATTTTGCATTGAAAATGACATCTTCTGTGTTATTGTACCCATCAGTCATGAGAGGACTGGGACATGCTGCTTAATGTTGAACCCAGGTTTTACATTATTTACATGTAATCTGAAATTCAAGACATTTCTTTAAATTGTATTCAGATCCAAAGTAGCAACTTGCTACTTGAGTAGTTTTATCATTGGATACTTTGTTACGCTTACTCAAGCAATTATTAACATTAGCCTATTAGTTTTACTGTTACTTGAGTAGTTATTTTTAGAAGTAGTTTTACTTGTACTTAAGTAAATTTTTTGGCTACTACTCTACCCGCCTCAGTTCCACTCTCACCTTTAAAAGAGGCAAAGACACAGGGAAAGAAGAAGAGTGTTGGGCCATTGTGATACATCACACGATATGGGATTAGTTTGATTTCTGCCACCACAAGCACACACAGAGACCAGATTAACCTGAGAGAAACCCCAATAAACAACTGTATAAACCAACCACAGTTTAAGGCCTTGTCCACACTAATGCGTTTTCGTTTGTAAACTCATCTTTTTCTCTCCGTTTTGGCCTTCCGTCCACACTGAGACAGCATTTTTATTAACGAAAACAAAGCTTTTTGAAAACACTCTCCAGAGTGGATAGAAGTAAAAGTAGTGTGGGTTACACTTTATTTTAAGGTGTCAAATTGTTACAGTGTAATTATATATTTAAGTACTGAGTAATATTAAGTAATTCCATGTACTTACTATAGGGTTACGGTAGGATTAGGGTTTGGTTTAGGGTTAATTGCATGTAATTATGCATAATTTACTGTTATTACTACAGTAATTACATGTAACATATGTAACAATGACACTGTAAAATAAAGTGTTAGTGTAGTGTGGACTGTGAAAACAGAGGTATTTGAAAACGATGACACGTTTAGTCATGTGACGCATATTGTACCGATATGTTTATACCGGTATTGTGCCTGTTATAGTAAGGGTGCTTCTTACATTACTGTATAATTATGAACTGTGACTGTGACTATGAACTGTGTATACTGTGAACTTATAAACTCATAAAAGCACTTTTTACACTCATTAGTTTAATCTGTCGACTAACAGGGTGGATGTACATATACTGCACATCAGATAACTTTTTTTTTTTTTGAAAGTCATGAAAATGACCACCATATCTCAACTGATGTATTGAGTTTACCAGCAGTCTGTGGCACAAATTACATTGTATGGTTTGATTGCAGGGAAAAAAAATGGGGGCAGTTGTGGCCACGGTTTGCAGTATGTGTGTTCATTACTCACTACTCCTAATGTGTGTGCACTAACCTGGATGGGTTAAATGCAGAGGACACATTCTGAGTATGAGTTACCATACTTGGCCATACATTTCAAGCAAGCAAGCAAGAATTTTATTTATTTATTTATTTTTTGTAAAAAAAATGCCAGAGAGACCATTAGACCATTTCATTTATTTTGGAAATTTCCTAAGGTACATTTGTTTTGAGAGAAAACAGAATGTTATTTACATAAAGAAGCTAGGATTGCAGTAAATCTTGTAGAAGCTGATGTGATTTTTAGATGTTTCTTGATGAATCCAGTCTTTATTGGATTTGATTGTTAATTATATGAATTATTGGATTTAATTATTTTATTATATTCACAAAGTCAATTTTTAAAAAAAAAAATTTCTGTTTGAACAATTTAAACGTTAAACATATTTGGAATTTATATTAAAACATATTTGGAAATCTAAAATTAAAATCTTGAAAGCAATACAAACCAAAAACAAAGTTTTTATGTGATTATTTTTGTTGATTTCTAGTATTTCTATATATCCCTGACATGTTAGGTTATATGCACACTTCTGTGTACAATACACATGGTTCTAAAAAAATTTGATTAAAATGGATGACTTTGTCATACTAATGTCATTGCTAACTGTTTATGCATCCTAAATATTTGAAATGAAAAATATATATGTATTCTCACAGTTTTCAGTACATAAAGTTTGCCTGGAATTAGCACAAGAGTGCATTACAATAAATGTAATTTCTTTGCTTTTATCAAACTGAGAGAAAAGTCAATGGTTTTCAGTGGTAATCGACAGCATGAACCAGTATCGAACCCGGAACATTCCTTTAAAGTGGAACAGAGAGTGGGGTGGTGTGTTTAAACTCTCCTCTCCTCCCCCATATGACCTTCTCAATTCAGAGGTTATTTTTAATTCACTAAAAGGACTAAGCCATAATTCTTTTCCAATTACATTTGGGCCAGCTGTCCTAAATAGAGAGGCCCTATCCCACTGCATACCGAACATCTCTAATGCCATCACAATAGACACACAAACATACTGTACATGTGTGTGTTGAGAAAGAGAACCACACAGCATTAAAACAAAAGGCTTTTGTGTTGTTTGATGACAACTTCAGAGAGCACGGTCATATTCACATGCATGGAGAGCATTTTAAAATCAAAACTTCCATACACACAGACACACAACCACTCCACAGTTTCAGAAACTTCCACAGCCTCTGGCAAAACCAACAACAAACCCCTGAGTGTCTCTACAAGACTGAGTGCCAGCCTGGGAGTGAAGAAAAACTGTTCACTGTAATGAGGAAACCAAAGTAAAAGCAACAAGAGGAAGTGTGCATGAGGGTGACAGCGAAGTAGAACTTCATACCCAAAATGGCAGCAAATGTCTACCTTGATGGAAGAAACCAGGAGTATGAAGCCTTTTGAGGCAGGTTGTCCCCTCATGATATCAACCATGTCGAGATGCAACTGTCTCATATCATATGAGACACTTTCATTTTATAAATCAATCACAAATGCACCTGCGAATAAAGTATTTCTAAAATGGCATCTAGTAAATAAAAACATTAGGTTTGGTAAAAAAAATAAAGGCTCCAAAGGGGTTTTCGCAGCTTGGTTCAATCCATCGGTTGTTGATTAGATGGAGGCAGATCGGAATGTAAGCTTGCAGACGACTGGAGAAGTCCGACATATGTCACCAGAGACTAGTTTCACTGGAAGCTCGAATTATGAAATTGATTAAAAATTACATGGACATTTAAAAAACACACTGAAATTGTTCACTATTTGATCAATAACATGCATTTAGGAAATAGATCGGATGAACCCAATTTAAAATTCTTCACTATTTTTGTCTAAATAAACAAAAACAAAAAAAAAACACGATAAACTTGAATAAATTATTTGAAATGCAAGTAAATTTAGGCATTATAATGTACAGTGTGAAAATAATTATATAATTTTAGATCTGCTGAAGAGTAATAATTTTATATGTAATAAAGATTAACTTTAGATGAACATCAGAGGTCGGAAAATTTAATCTAAATGTAAAAACAGAGGAAATAAATAGAAATTCTAATATCGACCAACTTGGTACCAGTTTTACTTTCCTGACTTTCATTTTATTTTCCACAAAGTTTTCACAACTTCTCTCCTCATTCCCTCTCGTGCGTGAAATTCTCTCTGTAGAGATGGTTGCAGCCGCTTGAGGTATTTTTAGCTATTGGCAGACCCCCATTCACCCTCCCCTCTCAAGCTTTCTTTTTCTTTGCTGGCGAGCTATTTTCTGCACTGGGGTCAATGGTGGCCAGAAATTTTGACAACACACTCCACACTTCACAAATACTGTCGAAAGCAAACAAGGTATAAATCCTCCCCCGTCCCTACATTCTCACAGCGCGTGGTGTTGTACTTCCCTCCGGAGATTCTGTCTGTATTAAACGCCTCTCCTGTTTGCTTTTTTTTTTAGCATTGCACAATGACAGTCTCAAATGAGGTCCTGTGAACATTTGTGTTTTTGTTTAGTCTGCGTCTTTTTTCTTTTCTTCTTCTTCTTTTTTTAAAGGCTTGAAAGATTACACAGGGATTTAACACATATACACAACTGTGTTAAGCACTGCAGAATTAACCATAACATGCTTTGAAGGGGTCTACTTTATGATTTTGCAAAATATGAAGAGGCAAATGTGTGTGTGGGTCCAGAGCTGAGACAAAGACGAACCTCAGTCCTTTCTAATCTTGTTAACCCTCCCTCAATCTGTTAGGAGGGATTTGGTAAAGTTTTGGCAACCCCAAATACCGTCCCATTTGACCCACAGTGAGAGGGAGCAATACACAACGCAGGAAAGACAGCGAGTAGATGTGAGAGGAGAACGTATCTTCTGGGTGTCTCTTGAAATACAAATCCCAATCCAGACATCACAAAACATGTTGCAAAAATATTCCTCCTGGGTAACTGGATGCCAATTCTTGTTGGTGGCTGTGCTAAAGCATTTTAATAA
>FLSR01000948.1:29768-64204 GCA_900092035.1 Leuciscus waleckii | reverse complement strand
TGATGCTGGAAATTCACAAGTATTACATTTTAACAATTAAAACAGAAAACTTTATATATTACATCAATTAAAACAGAAACCTTTATATATTACGTTTAACTTTTTTTGTTTTGTTTTTCTTGCATATATCCTGTATATATCCTGTATATATTGTAATTTAATGTCTTAAGACTTTTTTAAAAAATCCTTTATAAACCAAAAATCTAGATTTTCCTGGCAACACCTAATGGCTTTTATTAGGCCCATTGCAATGATTATGTTATGGTTAACATTTTTAGTTATTATTCATTCAGATAGTTAGAAATGGCATTAGTATTCATTGCTTCATATGTCTTCTTCACGGATCCCTGGTCAAAAATGCTGGCTTTCAGCGAACACCAGAGTAGACAGTTTGATTCATGCCTATATTTGACACATAAATAACACCCATGTGGAGCCATTGCCTCTATGGAATGGCAGATTTTGAAGGACCTTGAGCTTGACTTTGATCATGTGGTAATGCCTGTGCCATCATATGATGTCCTTACAAAGACAAAATATTCCTTTAAGTTGCATTAGACACACTTGCACTATAGCTTTTTGTGAAATGATCAATTACTACTGAATGCTGCGTTCCACACTGATTCATTTTGTGTTTTTGCAATTATCTTTTTAAATTTATTTAAAGGCTAATAGTTTTATATGAATAATGAGGCATTTAATTCTTGCTAGAACACTGATGGTTCAGATAGGGAAGTTATTAGCTTAATTTTGTATGTGGATGTCTAATTTTATAATGTATTTGCCACACAGTTTGGCTGAGGATTTTAAGAAAGGTCTGTGGTTTCTGGTGACTAGTGTAAAACAAAGTGCAATAATTGGACAAAAAGTGCCAGTGCAGAACTGAACATATTCCTGGCAGAACACTACTGTTGTACGTGGTAGTAAATATATGTAATGTTTAGGAAAATTGCCCGTGTTCTGCACCATTTTCATTTGAGCGACTTCCAGATAGTGATTAAAGGGAGTTTAGATGTGAGCTTTATGATTAATATGACTCTACCTCTAATATGAGACACAGAAAAGGGAAATGTGAGACTTGATTGAAAAATTGTAGACATTGTTAAGGCTTGTTATACGTTTCATGTGTAGGTTTAATCTAAAATGATGACGCATGAGATTGCAGTTGTTTGTTAACTAAATCAGTTTTGTTTGGCCATTCTCAAATGTCAGAGTTCACCTCGCCCCTGGTGCTGTATTGTAATCAGATGTGAGTAAATTTCTCTATTGTTACAGGCTTGATGAATCCAATTTGTTCGGCTTGTTTGTTTTGCAGAGATTAGTTCATAACACTTCAGAATGGAACAATCAAATAGCCGCTGGCATATCATCCTCTTGCCATGTTAATCAGAATGCTGTTCATTTAGTTTTGCTTGATAGACTTTCAAGAAGTACTATTCATTAGGGCCCACTTCCCATGATAAAACAAAGTTATTTTGAGTCGAAACAAGTTCAATTTCACAGACAAACAAAAAACCTTGTCCTTTAAAAGAGCGAATCCCGGGGTGAGGCGTCTGAATGATGACTCTGACATTTATGTGTGTAATGGAAAGATGTTTGAAGTCCGGATACCCTCCAGCACAAAAACAGTGCAAGAAAGCAGAGTAAATGTTCTTATGAGATATAGACCTGAATTGGTAAGGTAGTGGACTGCTGCATGGCTTCAAAAAGAGCCCTTTTAACCATTATTTATCGCATGCTTTCAGAACGTTTTTCTCAAGGACTAGAACCTCTGAGCTTTTGTATTGCCCACTTTTTTGGGTTCTTTTTTCTGTGTCTGTTCCTTACCATCTATAAATGGATTTATGTTGGTCATATTACTCTGAGAGAACTATAGAGTCTAAACTGGAAAATGTCAAGGGGAATACAAAGTCACTGATGGTCTTGGATTATGTTTTCTCTGGAACTCGGGGGGGAATAGAAGTATGGAAAGAAACAAAGTTTGTTGATGCAAACTTCAACTGGCATTTCCTTAAGTGGTGAAATATTGAGCAAAATTTTGTTTAGGTTATTTTTCTTCTGCATAACTATTGGTGTCAGTTTTTTTTTTAACCCCAATGAAGTCACTTTCCAACCAGTGCTTTGAATATCCATTTAGACTTTCATCATATCAAACAGAAAAAGATGATAACTATTGTCCCTTTGAAATCTTCTGCAAGATTACATACATGGTCTGCTTTTAAAGTGCAATGTTTTTCATCTCATAGCAGGGCAACCATACCCTAGACCAGTGGTTCTCAAACTTTTTTGAGACCCCCCCCAAACCTAAAAAAAAAAAAAATCTGCCGTCAATTATTCTCTCTTACTGTTATATGATTCAGTGACATTACCAATAAATAATGATGTAAACAGGAATAGTTTCACTTTAATGTCATTGAATCATATAACAGTAAGAGAGAATAATAGAACTTAACTTTAAATAGTTAAGTGATGCTTTGGATGAACACTATATAAAAGCACCTTACAGCTTTTGACAGTGCCTCACAAGCTCAGCTTCTTGTGGTCTTATTACTGGAACGCTCACAGCAGCGAAGTGAAGCGTTCACAATAGCAGCTTGTGATTCGCCCATTGCACATAGAAAAGCTATTCTATGGCGAACAACTTTTATGTTGGGCTTGTTCCAACGGTCTGAAGAAGAACGATTCAGTGTAATTGCCGTTCGTTGACGCTTTATAAAGGCAGAGCTCTAACCGCTATTCACGCACTTGAACGCCGTAGTAACGTAACAGCTGTTTTTTGTTTTTGTTTTTTTCTGCTGATCTCCTGCGCCCCCCTTGCAGTAACCTTGGTGCCCCACACTTTGAGAACCACTGCCCTAGACAATCTCTAGAGTCAACAATACCGGAAAACCCAGACCTACTCCCTTGTGTGTCATTTTTGTTGTTGTCTTTTTGGACTAAGGAAGGAGTAGGATATTTGCTAGCTGAACAAAGTATTTTTTACTTGTTTACTTTCTTAATCCAATAGAAAAAGAATTAATTTGATATTCTTGCCAATTTCTTTCCCAGATGAGTTTAAACCAACCAATAGTGCATATTTTTCAGTCTAATTTGAATGACCGCAGAGATTTTGTTCACGTGTTTTACTCTAGGTGAATATGTGGGTGTGCATACATTTAAATAAATCAGCATGCTTAAGCTATGACAGATCCAACAGTTTGTCTCTTTTTATTGTTTCATAATGCCCCACCTGTTTTTAGATATCTTTAAAAAAAAATCTCTAGTTTTCCAGCTGTCATACAGCCTATAGGATTACACAGAATCAGTTGTGCAAATGTAGTCTGCCTAAATCCTCAAGGGATGAAACTGATGCCTCTGACCTTAAACACCAAGAAAGTGAGGTTAAATCACATTATGGGAAGTTTAATGAAGTGCCGATAGTCTCAGATCAGTTGGGCTATTGATGCATCCAGGCCATGAGTGGCCATCAGGAGAATCGGGAAAATTCCCGGTGGGCTGCTCATCGTTCTTCAATTCATCTACTCACCTGCCGTGTCTGTTCCTCAGTGCTTTAAATAAACCATCTTTTACTTTACCTGTTTGTGTCATTCTGTTTCATGACAACAATACACTAACAAAGTAATGGCTTGTTAATGCCTGGCTGTATCATGACTTTACTTGAGGGGGCACATCATAATTAATTCACTGTTAACTACTTACCAATTTCAGCTCATGATTTATCATAAACTTACTATCAGATACATGTACTACAACTAGTATTCAGCCCAGTGATGTTGTGTGGCTTTTCAAAAAGTCAGAGAAGGAAGGTCGGCCTGTATCATCACGGCCTGTGTCTGGATGGAGAGTGAACTACTGATCCCAGCAAACGTTCCCCTGACCTTAGTTCATGTTTCCTGTTTGGCTATTTTTGGGGGAACCGATTCCTCTGGAACTGTTGTAAATCATAGTAGGTTTAGTTTGATGGGAAAGAGATTATCACAAAACAGATTAGGACCTTTTTAAGATAAATTATTAGTGTATTTATTATTTTCTATGTTTTATGAGGAGAATCAGTGAAATTAATGACAAAATAAACTTGTGCCTTTCAGTAATGTTTATGAGGAAGCTGATGTCAATAGTTTAAATTATGACTAATAAATTGTTAAAATGTATTTCAAAATATTTCTTATTCTTACGGAGCCTGATTGATTTAGTGTACTCCTAAACGTTAATTAATGCATTAACTACTAACATGTTTAAGGCTGCTGTTATTCATGCATGAATCATTATGACTCTTCATTGGTTCATGATTAGTTCAGACCTTCGCTTATCATGAGTTCACGTTGAAGTAACTATTAATTCAGGTTATATTACATGATTATTCGTTACCGTACAATGTAACTATGTCACCTTAAAATAAAGTGTTATTATATTTTTTATTATTATATTATACTATTTTAAGTTATTCAATATAACAAGTTATATTGTTCAAACTATCTGTAAAAAATAAATACAATTCTGAGTTTGGCCCAAATGTAAGTTCTCAATTAGCATCTCAGTGAGTCAAAAACAACTTTAATTTAAACTAAATAAACAAATAATAATACTACTAATAATACTAATAAATGAATAAAATCCCAGATCCCAAACTGCCTTATGACATTGTGTACGTAACTGGTAAAGCCTTTAAAGCAGCAAAGGTTACGACCCTTACATGCCTCCTCTTGTCTCACTATTGATTTAATTACAGAGCCAATATCAGGCTTACTTTAATGAACCGTTGCAGGAGAACTGAACCAAACTCTCTCTTAAAACCCCTAAGAAACGGAGAGCTAAAATAATTCTGAGACCTCTCTGCTCTGACAGATTCCTGATCAGCGAGGAAAGCGATCCCATCGTCTCCACATGAGATGTCTCCAAATGCTCCAATCAAAGAAGAAGCAAACCCTTGTGCTCTCTAAAAATAGTCTGTCTTTATCCTGCTCTGATTTGTGATACGGATGTGTGAGCGTTCCCGTAGCCGCGCGGCGTGCGCTGGCTGAATGTCTGCCAGAGACTTCAGAGAGGTCTGTGTCAGGGAGAGAAATCATTGACGGAGGCGGCATCCGAGAAGTTGTGTTCGTGAAGGGGTGTTTACCACGCTGAAAAGATACAGCTTTGGAAATGGAAATTGCCTGCCTAACCACCTGTGCAACGTTAGCTTGATGAATGTAGTGAATAATGTTTCAGCTCGCGCAACAGGGAAGCCTCCGGCACGCAGGGTGTCAAGCAGTCTGCCAGAGCGTCTTCGGCTCAATTTAAAGTCAGGAGGCGGAGCTTGACGCCCACTGACCTGTCACTCTCAGCTCTGCCATTAGAGTGCAACCATCATTATCTGCAGGGTTTGATATGGCAATCATGCATCAAACTGACAGACAAATTATTTCATCAACACAAACAAAAACGCACGTGCATACACACTTATACCGGCAAAAAGATTGCCTGGATTGTACAAGATTTTCTTATAATTAAATACTGTATTCATAATTTTACTGTGAAATCGATGCACACCAGGTCATTTTATGTTAGAACAGACGATCCAGGCAACACAGGTATTTGTAAATTCCTGGTAAAGTCAGCTGGTAAAAATACCAACATATGAACACACATACAGAGAGCGCGTTTAGCCCAGTACACGGCATTGTTTTGGATGTTCGATAAATTCCGTCGCGAAATATACACCATAAACACCATATACACTTTTGCATCTTTAAATTTGGTGTTACAAATTACAGTGTTGCACATTGAGAAAATTGTTAATAAGTTGGATATACTAGTGATCTTACATTCATCATTTTGTCCCAGTCAGTTGTGCTGGGTAGTAACTGATCTAATTATCAGCATTTCATGAACTTATGGACCCTCTTCAGTTCCTTGTTTAATGCACTTTATTTTGTTGATAACAAATAATGGAATATTTACATTTTATTCTTATTTTTATATCAAAATAGGTAACACTTTATTTTACAGTGTCCTTGTTACATATGTTACTTGTACTTACCATACTAATAACAGTAAATTATGCATAATTACATGCAACTAACACTCAACCAAATCCTAATCCTACCCTAACCCTACAGTAAGTACATGTAGTTGCTTAATTACTCAGTACTTAAATATATAATTACACTCTAACAATGACACCTTAAAAGTGTAACCTAAAAATGGTACAAGATAATCCTTTTCAAATAAATGTGATAAATATGTTCAAGGTTAAATTTAATCTAAAATAATCAAAAAGTAGTTTGAATATATTACCTAAAATTTTTAATAGATTACGTTACTAACCAATCCACTACAATTTATAAGTAATACCTAGAACTGTGTACATAACTAAATTGATTACGTTTAGAAAATTACATAATGCTGCTATCCATTATCAATAGGGTTACCCATGACAGAAAATCTGTAAATGCATACTGTATAGGGAATGTATTTTGGTAATGGCATATTTGTTTGTTTTGGTATTGGACTTGAAAAGCACAAAGTCCCTCCAGCAGAAGTTCTTCTCTCAGGGCCTGAATTTCATTTTGGAAAATGGGGGGGAAATCCCCCCTTAGGTGATTCTTATGGGGGGGAATTTTTTAATTTGAGGGGGGAGTTTAGACTTTTCTTTTTTTTAATTTCATGTATCTGGCCTAAATGTATGCTCACTCATCGCATTTTTACAATGGTGTAATTTTGTTCTTAAGAATTTACACAACACAAGGAAGCTTGATTTCAGTCTTTGAA
This sequence comes from Leuciscus waleckii, assembly GCA_900092035.1. Taxonomy (NCBI): domain Eukaryota; kingdom Metazoa; phylum Chordata; class Actinopteri; order Cypriniformes; family Leuciscidae; genus Leuciscus; species Leuciscus waleckii. The sequence continues at coordinate 57,454 of FLSR01000948.1, read as the reverse complement.
TTAAATTGAAAAAAGTAGCACAAATAAATACAATAGAATAAAGATCCCAATAAAGAGAAATAAAGAAGAGTTTTTGCTTAGGTCTAACACGAGTATTCAGAAATACTACAGAGACTGAATAAAGTAATCAAATGTAAAATAACACTGGGTAGTATTTTAGTCCTGACTAAATTAAATACATAGGCTATTAATCCTGATTCCTTAAAATGAAACCTAGGCTATGTTTTGTTTGACAGCCAAATGAATGACAGACACATGCGACTGCTGTCCCTTTAAGAGCTAGTGCACGGATCCTGTTTTCATTATACGGTCACGTGCGATTTATGCTTATTTAAGACATAACCGAATGTGTTTAGAGGATACTCACCAAGACCGAAAGTGACATTATTTGCATGTTTTTGACTGTTATAGCGATATAATCCACGAAGAATAACGTTGGTTACCCGCGAGCTGTTTGTGAGGCGGCTTTACTCTATGTATGTGTGCAGAGAAACATCTCTCAGACAGCGCGCACGTACCGAAGAGTTTAAAATCGCGTGAATGCTTAAACTGGTAAGACTTAAAAAGACGTGCATAGTTACTCATGATGCAATGCTGGCCCGATTATGCAAGTGACAACTCCGTCTATCCCGACTCCCGAAACGCGAGAGTGTTATCACCGCCTGCAGCGCTTAACGAGCTGATAGAAGACGCAGCACCGCTGAATCACTCGCGCTGTTTGTGAAATTGCGTCTCGCAGACAGTTTTAAAATGGCTGATTTGATTTTATAATCTGTGTGGATTAATTTACTAATACAACCTGGCTAAAGTGAATCAATGTTTGCGGGAATTTCCCGCATTATAAGTGGGAGACCTGCGGGAATTATTAAAATTATGCGCAATACCCGCAATCCCGCGCCGAAATTCAAGCCCTGTCTCTATATCAGTGTCAGTGTTTCTGAACTCCCTGAAATGCCTCCATTGTAGTTTTTCTTCCGGAAACAAACACTTCACAATGTTCCTCATTTAAATAATTCATATGCAGAATAAAGGGGCGGGGCCTGGTTGAGTTAGTTAGTAGTGTGTTGAAACTGGCGGTTATGGTAAGGGAAACATTCAAGCAGGAAAACCTGTTCTAGTAGAGCCTATAAACAACATCAAGACTTAATAAAAAGGTATTTTTAAATTCAAGAATTACTACAACCAATGCCTAGTGATCATAATGATGGTAAACTGATATAAAAAAACTCGAACATAGCAGTATAGTAAAATAATTGTGTACATTTATTTGTCCACTCAAGACTATAAAGGATTTTTGTTTTCTCTGAAAGCAACCAGATAAATGTGGTGCATGTGTCACATTTAGGAAATGAGATTTGCTTCTGAAAGCCATACGTCGCTCTAAACGGCCCTAATGCTGCTGTGTTTCTCACGAGGCCAACTGATTCAATTAGGGGGCAGCAGAGATACATGCCAAGTTACACATTCAGTGATGAATATGTGCTTTCAGTGCATATGAATATTCATTTCAGCCTGCTGGGTATGCATTCACTCAGATATAAGCGCTAAGGCAATAAATGCCATTAAGAGGAGCCTCTGTTGTTTGGCTGTATTTACAAGAGTGAAAGTAGCTGCAGGATACAGACTCCAGTCATTTATCATACTTTGTCAATGTAAATCAAGCTTTTGGGGCAGTGTCCAGTGGTGTTCCCACAGGAGGATGAATGCCAGTGAGTGGAAACCTGAATTCGGCCAACGTAACACACTCACAGACAACATGAAACAACACTCCAACCCAGGCTCATGAAAAATACATGGCTGTAATGCCATTTTTTTTTTTTTAAATTTTGGCAAAAAAAAAAAAAAAAAAAAAAAAAAAAAATTTTGGCGTTAACTCTGTAAGGCCCACTGTTGGAATATTACAACATCAAGTTTACCTCTACTAAAATAAACTTGTAGATTTTTTTTTTTCCTTTGAGTTCTACGTTTTTTTAATCAGATTTATATTATCAGTTTATTTTGATTAACATGACACAATATAACATCACAACTATGTGAAAAGAGATTTTACGGTTATAAAAATTCTGATTTGTGAGCATTAGTAGAACTGAAGGAGTGAGAATAAACATGAAACACACGTGATCGTTGTCATGCGGTGGATTCGGCCAATCGTGGAACAGTTGTGTCGTCATCAGAGCTCGTGCCGCCGCTCTGGAGAAGCTGCGCTGGCTGAGTCCTCCGGTTGTTCTTGCTGGCATACGTCACAGTCACGTGGTGTCGGCGCGGTCTCAAGTCGGACACAATCTCTAACCGGCATGCACTGCTTCAATCAGTGCCGATCAGTATGAAGTCGAACAAGCCTAATATGTTCCCATGGCTATGCTAAACCTTCCCTAACTGTGTATTCACACCGCTGGCGACGAGAGCATCAAAATTCGCTCTGGCTGCCCTGCCAACAAAGTTGTAAAAAGACTCTGGCGTAGATCGAATGCTTGGTCTCGTAAACTTTATTTAAAGAGCCGCAAAGCAAACAAGCATGTTGATCGTATTTGTGCTGACTGACCACAAGTAGGGTATAAGTTAACCTCATGAAGTCTTTTAAATGTGAAAGTAAGAAATTGATCGTTGGAAAGAACGTAACAATTATAGTTAATTGTTTAAGCATTCACGCGATTTTAAACTCTTCGGTACGTGCGCGCTGTCTGAGAGATGTTTCTCTGCACACATACATAGAGTAAATTGTTAATTGTATAATAAACCATGACACCTTTCATTGATTTATTTACGCACTTTGGGTTCAGTCTTTCCCAAGTTTGACGCCAAACATAATGTTTTCCATTTGATCCATTTAAATTAAACTTGCTCTCATTACTAAAGTAAACAGTTTTCCTCTGTCCACACAACATGCACCTCAGCAAAGGTTAGCCTAGCCTTTTGATTTTTTCTGCTTATGAGAGGCTTGGTGGGCTTTTCAGTCTGAATGGTTTTAAACGGCGAGACACTGTATGCCGAGACAGACCCCTAACCTGTTAAGCGCTGAACTGGCGAGCAATTCCAGCAACTGAAGCAATTTCCCATCGAGAGGGCCTTCATATGGATGACCTGCTGTCGCAGGGTTTCGGTCAGTTTGTATATAACTGCTAGGAACTTTCTAAGGTGCTCCAATGAGTTGTTTTTCTTTGTGGTTGCCAACTTGCCCAAGTCACACATACACACACAAAAAAAACCTCCTCAAGTCTCAACATTTAAAATCAAGTTCTACCACACAAGAGTTGTCCAAAAGTACAGACTTCAGTACCAAGTTAATGTATAAACTAATATATCCGCTCATAGACGCCGCTGTAAGATTAATAAGGGAATTAGGATCAATATAACTCAAAGGGGATTGAATCACAGTGAATAGAACTGAATTAATATACAAATTATTCAGAATTAATATTTAACACTTTATCAACTATTCGTCCACCGATAAGTTGAGATCAGGGTATTTGATCAATTCTGGACCGAATATTATCCCGTGGCCTACGGTAATAATATCATAAAATTATGATACCTAATTATGAGCAAGGTAACAAAATCTACAGTTTAAGGCAGTAACTTGTAAGCACACAGCACAAGACGCTTGTACGTAAAATCAACCAAGACTTTATTGAACTACTCTAATACACACAAACTAAACTAACGAAAACACACAAACATGTATTCAAACAGTGACAGAGAAAAGTTATGTTATTAACGGAGGGTGAGTGGAGTCCCAAATGTCTAGCGTTAGACACTATTTATTGACCGCAACCTGAGAGAATCAATCTACTAGCACTTTAATCTTAGTTCGTTTTCTTAATAAGATTTGCACCAGTTCAGCCAGAATTAGGAGTGCAACGGAGTTTCCTCTGAGTCTGGAGCGACTCTGAGAGGGTTTTCTTTGACGAAGTTCAACGAAGGATCTTACGGAAGAGTTGATGAGTTTTGAGTGAGCTCTTGGTGGTTTGAAGAGTATGCAAGCATACACGCTGGACGATGGAAAGGTCAGCACAAACATAAGCAAGAGCAAAAGTCACTGCAAAAGCAAGGCAAAAAGCAACGCATAGCTGCTTGTCATTGGGTTATAAGCGTGTCCATCTGACCCGTCCTTCCTAGTGCGACAGCCAATCAGATATTGTCTTGGGCGGGACCTACGCCCCGTTCTCCGGTTCTTGCATGTAATTAGCGTAATGTCCACGTGATCACGTGTGCCCAAACTCCTGAGAGTTTAGTTAAACACTTTAATAAGCAAACTTAATAGTTTAAATATGGTGCATCCTACACACATCTACTTTATATCAAAATTCTAGAAATCATTTACCCATCAAGTAGGTACCAAAATACATATACTTACCATAGTTGAGGTGGAAGTAAATAAGGATTTAGCTGTGATAAGTGTTCAACACACAAAATTAACTTCAGTAATATAAAGCATACATAATACAGAGAATACACATGTATAAGGCAACTTCTGGTGATTAGTTCCTTTAACTGAGGTAGAAAACCTTACAAATAGGCTGTAATGAAAGTTAAACACACAGAAATAACTCCACAGGTTATATAAAACATACATGATACTTAAGATATATGTGAGGTAAATACTGGTGATCAATTCAGCTTATTGGAAGCAATTTTGAGACCGTTGTTTGTATTAAACCACAAGTGGGTTAATTTCAGTCTATTGGTTTTGGAGACGGCGCTGTAAATTCCGAATCTCTGGAATTTACAACTGCAGAAAGGAGGTGTCCCCTGGTTTAGGGTTTGTGGTGATTCTGGGCCATAGGAATGCTTTAGCATCCTTCGTTTCCTGATAAGGCTGTGGATTTATGCATTGGGGTCACCACAGGGTTTCTTGGCCATTTGGTCTTAAGTTTGGGGAACAAAGAGGAATCTTTTCCTGCTGTCCTGGCATCGCTGGTATGAGATTAGACCCGCACAAAAAGGGGAAGGGGGGTGACATCTCCTTTAGCCATCTCGGCAACATGACTGTGTTTTATGACTTACTAATGGTTCACTGGGGAATCGTTCCGAACTGTGGAATGTGGTGTTGGGTTCATATGAAATGGACTGTTCAAGGATAATCCTACATATTCCCCCTTTCGGTCGGTGATGTTCCAGTGAGGAATCGGCGAGCGCTGGATAAAATAGGCAGAGAGAGAGAGACAACCACACATACAAACACAACACAACACTCCATCACTTAGCTGAGTTCTGGTGCAAGATTTCGCTTTTGAGAATATTGTGGGCCTATGGCGCGACAGGTTAACAATTATGATGATGATGATGGTGGCTTTTCTTGATTACCCTAGTTTTGGTTGTGCGACGCACGGGTAGAGGCGTAATCTCAATTAAATTGGTCGAGTTCTCAGATTCGGGATCTGGTTCTGCTCGCTCTTGGTTGCCAGCGTTTTTGCTCATTGAGTCTTGTTCTAAATTAACCCTTTGGTAGAGGAGGAAGGACCATAAGCATTATGATGTAGCTAACGATAGTAGAGGCGCACAGAGCGGTGTCTGTGGCCGACCAGGTCCGAACTATGGGAGAACTGACTGGCGGAAGACAAGAGTTTACCTTTAAGGCCGTGTTGATGGGGGTCAAATTAATCAGCTGAGTTCCATCCTCCTTGATCCTTTGTTTCGACTAGGGATCAAGGTTAACGGAGTGCTGTTTGAAATTTTTCCTAGATTTCCGCGTTCCGTATGAGATTCGTCGCCTGATAGTTGATCGAAAGCTAAATCATCGGTATGGAGGATCTACGTACAATTGCATGGTTATAATTATTTAATCGGTTGCGAGAGTGCCATGACGGGTAGCTCACGGGACTCTGCAATCCACGTTTTTGCACAGTGGACGTAGTGAGTCAATCCTATCGTCAGGCCCTATACCAAGTTTCTGTAGGTTTAAGATTGTTTAGGTGAGAGGAGTGGAGAGTGGAAGAGAAGGAAGGGAATAAAGAAAGTGAGCATTAGTAATGACAGTGGCAGTGTTTCAGTGGTTCATGTAGGTTGTCTACAAACCGGAAGGTTGGTGGTTCAATCCCCGGTTCCACCTGACCAAGTGTTGAGGTGTCCATGAGCAAGACACCTAACCCCAGCTGCTCCCGACGAGCTGGGTCCTTTGTGAAGAGCAATCTTAGCTCCTGCATTTGTTAGTTGGTTCAGAACATGATCTATCTCCTTCAGATGATCAGCGACATTGGTACTCTTCATGAGTACATCGTCCACATAGATAAGGTTGCCTCTGGTTCGTGCATCAGGGCATGCTTTGTTGAGGAAGATATTGAATTCTGCTGGTGAATTGGCATACCTGAAAGGGGAACGGGTGAAGGTGTATTGTCGGTTCCCAAAGGTGAATGCCAGCTTGTGTTGGTCCTCTGGGTTCACAGGAATTGTCCAGAATCCTGAAGCGACATCCAGAGTTGAAAGAATTGTTGCACCTTTGATTTTTGGAATTTCTTGGTCCAGCTGTGTCATGGGCCATCATGATAAGGGCACCTGTTGGTTCAACTTACGATAGTCTATGGTGGGCCTCCATTTGCCGTTGGGTTTCAGGACTGGCCATATGGGGGCTGAATAGGTGCTGTTGCAAGGACGGATGACTCCGTTTTTCAACATTGTGTCGATGATTTCCTGCACGGGCTCATATGATGCAATGGGAATTTTGTACTGCCGTACAAAAGTTGGTGGCGCACTTGGGTGCGTCGGTATGCGTACCGTGTGGATGTTGGTGAGTCCACAGTCCAAAGAGTCTTTTGCAAAGGAGTCTTTGTACTTATACAGGACTTTGTGAAGTCCCTGCCGGTCAGTGTCATTGTGGAGGGCGTCTGCCTCGTTCAGAATTAGTTGGAGCTGAGCGTTGAACCCTGCATACGGCTCTTCCACTGTAGGGTAGTCGGAGAGACCCTTGACTGTGGTGATTACCGGTTCGTTTGGTTCTGTCACAGGTTGTGTTGAGATGGTGTACACCGCGAGGTGTGCGTCATCCGTAAGTTCTGGTCTGCAGACGTTTTCTTGGGACACTGGCGGATGGAGGTATGGCAATGGTTTTGAGGGGTGCTGTGAAAACTCTGTGGTCAATGCTTTCTTCTGGCAGTAACTGGGCTGGTATGGGGCCTATGACCGGTACAGAGAGCTCAAAGTCATGGAATGTTTGGCTGATGAGCCATCCCAGGTGACTTGCTCTGAAGATCTTGATGTGGTTGGCAGTACAGTTGTTGAACAGTACATACACAGCACGAGATGACACTTCCAAGAGAGGTGTGGCTTCTAGAGTTCGTCCCAGTTTTAAGCAGTTACGGGAAGGCTCGAAGAAGCCCAGATTGTGGTTAAGGTTTTGGCCAGGTCGCATGTTGAGGCAGACACTGACACTCTTGGTGTAGGCAGGTATCGTGACCTCCTGTTCATTGGTTGTGGCACATACTTCTGGTATGGTTTGCCCAGATTGGAGATTCTTGATGTAGACTGAAGTGCTTATTTGGCGAGACAAGGGAGCCCATATAACTTCGTTCAAAGTGTCCACGTAGGCATTGATTCTGACCATAATGTCTGCTCCGATGTAGATATCGTGTGGCAGGTCGGGGACAACAAGGAAGTAGTGACTCAGGTGTCTGTCGTTCCAGCACATGTCTAAGGCACAGACAGTCTTAGAGGTAATCATGGTTAAGGAGCATGGATTCAGAGGGAAGCGGTTATGCTTGGTGGCATGTGGCAGTTCAGGCTTGTCTTTCTTTAAGGCTCTGAAGAGCTTCAAGCTGATGGCTGAGTTTTCTGCCCAGAGGGCTAGTACAGCATCAGGTACTGTCATGCCTTGAATGTCTATAGCTGTCATCAGTTGAAAGCCATTTGAGTCTGGTTCTGTGGTTTTGAATGCGCACAGAAGAGAAGTTTGACTCTTGCCATGTGGTACCAAGTTTGAGACTTGCCTTGGTCTTGAGTTTTTGCTCAGTGAGCTGGAACCAGTGTCTGTGACTTGACACTGCACTTCTGTGGTGCATCGTGAGTGAAAGGGAAGGGGCTCCCGAACTTGGGCCCATATCTTTAGGTGCTAAAGTCTATTAGGGCTCAAAGCGATTCAGCAGGTCTTTGCTGTTTTGAGGGTGGTGAGTGTGAGAGAGGTAGTTATTGCTCTGGTTGATGTGTACCAGGTGGTCGATGTTCCCTTGCTTCGCCTCTAGTCACGCTGAATCTGACTTGTCTTTCTTTTCCCATTGCCTGTCCTCTTCATTGCGTTTGAAGAATTCTTTCATGAACATCTGCATCATTTCTTGTGAACTGATACGTGGTGCAGTCTGTTGTTCTTGTGTGGATTCAGTGTGGGGTTGGTCTGATTGATGCCTGGGTGGATTTCGTCGTTGACCCCTTGGGCTAGTTGTTCCTGGGGGCGTGTGTCGCTTTCCTTTAGACGTCCAGTTGGCCACCCATGAACCTTTTCCTCTTGAGTTTCCATACGACCGTGTCTGGTTCCATGAATTATCCCAGCGGTTTTCGTGCGGCCATGACTGGTCCCATGATTTCTCCCAGTGGTGTCCATGCGTGTGTGGCGGGTCTCGTTGCTTGTGCCAGTGATTGTTTGGTTGTTTGGGTCTGACACTGACATGAGAGTCCCGTTCTTTTCTGAAGGAGGATTGTCTTTGTTCTTTAGGTGGCAGCTTGGTGCTTTTGTGATGCTGGGTGCCCTCTAGGGCTAATCCTTGATGTTGAGTATTGAAATCACGAACTGCTGGTGGTTTGGTTCCCTTTTCTGAGGCCATCTTTTGTTTGCCATAGGCTTTGTGGGCCAAATCCCTCAACTGTTGTGTAGTCATTGTGCGAGGGCAGGCCATGACGCCTAGGTGGTGGCTTACTCCAGGGTGGAGGTTTCTCAGGAAGAGGGTTTTGAAGTTCAAGTCCTCCTCCATGTCGGGTTCATTGCGTGCACCAAAGTACGCTCGTCTGAGTCTGTTGTAAAAGGCTTGGGGTGTCTCATGCCGGCCCTGTTTGGTTTCTAGGGCGGCCACCAGTCCTTGGTCTGCCTCTGGGTCTGCAAATTCTTTAATTAGGGCTTCTCGGAGGAGGTGGAAGTCTGACTTGGTGTGTGTAGGCTGTCTATCCAAGAAACTTCGCACCTCAGGACTGGATGTTGTTCGAAGCAAATAGAGTCTGTCTCTGGCTGTCACGTTGGATCTCATTTCCAAGTGGAAGTCGATATCTTGCAGGTAGGCCTGGACATCTTGACTTCCTGCCACATTTGGGGCGAATTTGTTGATGTTCCTGGCCAGTTTGTCAAGGTCTTTGAGTTCCAGGCCATGTGCAGCTTCATAGTCGGTTCGGAGAGGCCCCTTTCTCTTGTCAGCAGGGTAGCGCTCCTCCACGCAGCTGGATAGGGTTTGGTGGTGATTCTTCACTTTTTCTTTGATGTGGCAATCCCAGGATAGGGGACGCAGCTCTGCTGGGCAGGGGTGAGACCAGAGGACGCCTTGTCCTGGTTGGCTCAGGATGCAGCTCATAAGCATGCTTGAGTTCCTCTCTGATTGAGTCGGATTCTTCTTTTACATAGTCGAGCTGTTGAGTCAAACCGCTGATCTGATTTCGTGACCTTTCAAGATGGTTTTCAAGGGCCTTTATTCGGCTGTTCTTGTCTCTGAAGTCAGCCTTGGCTTTTTCCAGTAGCTGCTCTGCATACTGTAACTTGTTGGCCAGATCATCTTGGGCAGCCCTAGCTTGTTCTAATTCTCTGCTGATGGTTGTTAATGTTTCTTGAAGCCTTTCAATTTCCTCTTTGGCGCCTGGCTCCACCTCGTCGGACCCTTCCTGTTGGTCCTGTGCTTCCAGTTCTAACTGCTTGATGCGTTGTTTTGCGCGAGTCAGCTCCTCCTGGAGGTGAGCTTCTTGCTCATCGCTCAGCTTGAGTGAGGCTATCAGCGTGTGACTCAGGGAGCCAGTGATCTTTGCTATATCTTTGTGGTTGTAGCTGCGTGTTGGATCCTGTGTCGTGATGTCAGAGATGTTGGCATCCAGTTGTTCTTGCGTGTGCTGTCGTAGGTTGTCGGCAGCCTGGGGCAAGAGGTTGCATGTCACGACACTTAACCAGTTCTCTAAGTCTTCCCAGTGGGTGGTGTGATCATCAGTGCGAGACATGTTGGCACAAGGTAGGGAAACCTGGAAAAGAGACTGGCACAGCTCTGTGAAAGTGTGTGTGAGCTAAGTATGTGATGGGTGGTTAAGTGTGGTTTGCTGGAATTGTGGGCCTCCGTTGACGTGTACTGCTACTCGTAGTCTCTGTGGGAGAAAATAGTGCATGCATACAGCTTGGAGGATACAGCTGAGAAGAGGGAGAGTGAACAAAGACCAGACAAAGCAAGGTGATACTCAAAGACAGTAGATAGCAATCAGGCTGTGAAACAAAGACTAAAAATAAAATAATAGTAATATTCTCAAGGAAGGGAAGAATTTTTTTTTTGTAAATAATTCAATAGAGATACTTCAATGAAGGTCAAATTGAAAGGTACCTGGAATCTCTTAATTCAGTGTATAATTGTTGTTATAACTTCCTCCTGGTAGAAAGAAAGTGTTAACGACAATAATCGTGCTCCTTCTTATAGGATCGACACCATACACCCGTTACGTGCTCCTTTTTTTTTTTTGGGAATGCGTTAAGTGAGCGGTAGTCGTTTATTGTTCCTCCTATCAATTTATTTGGCTTAGACTGTGTAGGATGTCAAAAGGTAGGGTAGCGTGCGGTGCAAGGAGGGTGAATTCACACAACTGTTAAACAAAACTTCAGAATGTTTGCGAACAGTTTCTTTTGAAAACTTCCTGTAATTACTGATTGATTCTCACAGGTTCAGTTCCAGAAATATCATGGGTAGAAGAGAGAAGAGCAGAAGAGACAAGGAAGGAGTTAAATGCAAGTGAGGGAAGGGATACTGACTCAATTAGCATGTGGATCTAGTTGACCAATAGTTATGCTATGGTTATGCTAATCCACTAAGCCTTGCTGCGATTAAAGGCTGCTTTTATTTGGTGCACACCTAAATAAAACAATGTCAAAAGGGAGTTGTTTCCACTTTATCATTAAACTCGCAGAGTGTTTTATCTATACATTTATGTCAATAAATATATACATTACTGCTCCCACTGAAGATAGGAGAAGGGAAAATGGAGCGGAAGGGAAAACAATACTGGCAATAGGAGATTTTGAAAACAAAATTAATTTAAAAAGAAAAGAAAAGAAAAGAAAAAGAAAATTAATGTAAAATTAAAAGTAAATAAACAACATTTTAATTATTGTCGTCTCTTTATTTAAAACAAATGAACGATGAAGTTCCTCGTTATTTATTTAAAAGAAATGAGACTGACAGTGTAATCCAAGCGTTAATAGTAATTAACATGCAAAGGAACCGACCATGACGGTATAGAATGAGAGAGAAAACAAATGAAAATGGAAAATAAACAATACATTTACATTTACACGTAAATGTAAATGTAAACAATAAAACAGAGTAAATAAATAAAGTAAGATAAAGGAATAAAAATAAATGAGAAAAATAAAATAATACAAAAATAAAGATAAATAGAATGGCTGATCTAATTGGTAACTGGTTTACTTAAACTTTGAAGGTCAAGATTTCATATTACACAATTGAAGAGCTATTGCCAATGTAATGCTTGGGGTATTGGTGATAACGATTAGATTTAACTCTAGTTAATTGTAGATTCGTCACAAATTAAATACTTCTGAGTCAATATTCCTTTAATGGGGAGAGGGAGATGAAGAGTAAAACATAAGATGGGAATGTTCACAGATTGTAAGAGTGGAGATGTGAAAAGGTAAAATAATTTCAACACTGCTACAAAACACACTGCATCCAGCTTCAGCGAGCCACACCAATGCTTGCGCTAACCTACGAGGCTGATGGCTTTAGCATAGACTTCCGTGAACACCTGAGTTGTTTACAACTGTGCGCGCATGCGCACTTGAGGGTCAACCTGAAAATCTTTTAAGACTTCCGTGTCACGGCTGTTACTATGGTGACGCACAGCAATACAGTTCAAGACGCACGTGGGTATGTCTGCGTGCAGACAAAGTTCAAAACATTACATGAAATGGCGACGCATTTCAGTATTACACAAACAATGGCCGCTTATTCTTTACGATATAGCGCTCAATAAATCTCAGCTCTTTGTGAGTGAGGCAAAATATTTTGTGCACTGCAGCACTACAGTTAAAACAATAACGTTATTGCGATCTCGGCGAATCGGAATTCTTCGTGTCAGTTTCTGTGAACACGCAACACAGCATGAAGGATTTACTGCATCAATTTACTTGATCAAGATTAACAAAATACTCCCATTCAAATCAGCCTCGGACACATGTAGTGTTTCACGAGTATAGTATCTACTTCACCAAGTGAGTCGATACAAACAGGTACATTAGTTAGCTACTCTAATGTCAACCTAGGGAGACAGCTTAGTTGAATTAATATTGGAAACGCAATAATTAATCATCTAGCTATAACAAGGCCTTTTAGGAAGAGAGTGAGGGACTCGCTCACTTCTGTCCTGGTGCGCTGTAAGGCGACTTTCGTCTCAACAGGCAATCTTAAATTCGTTTACTGCAGTTTCAACAATAACAACAAAACACACAAACTAAACGTGAGTTTAGATTTCCATTCATTCACACAACGTCCTGATATGCGCTCTTAACGTTACACATCAACAATAAAATACTCGTTTTCCTGTGTCTCTAATCTATCTTTCCGAACCAATAGATTAGATACAATCACAAATTACTTGTTTTGTGCTTACAATTTAGTTTAAACTGGCCGACATTTTTCTCCACCATAAATGTAAGATTAATAAGGGAATTAGGATCAATAGGCTATAACTCAAAGGGGATTGAATTACAGTGAATAGAACCGAATTAATATGCAAATTATTCAGAATTAATATTTAACACTTTATCAACTATTCGTCCACCGATAAGTTGAGATCAGGGTATTTGATCAATTCTGGACCGAATATTATCCCGTGGCCTACGGTAATAATATCATAAAATTATGATACCTAATTATGAGCAAGGTAACAAAATCTACAGTTTAAGGCAGTAACTTGTAAGCACACAGCACAAGACGCTTGTAAGTAAAATCAACCAAGACTTTATTGAACTACTCTAATACACACAAACTAAACTAACGAAAACACACAAACATGTATTCAAACAGTGACAGAGAAAAGTTATGTTATTAACGGAGGGTGAGTGGAGTCCCAAATGTCTAGCGTTAGACACTATTTATTGACCGCAACCTGAGAGAATCAATCTACTGGCACTTTAATCTTAGTTCGTTTTCTTAATAAGATTTGCACCAGTTCAGCCAGAATTAGGAGATATTGTGTACTTGCGTTTGGATGCTCATGTGTGTGAGCGCGTGCGTTCCCTTCTGTAACGAAGTTGCTGGAGGGAATCTCTTCGGCGCTGATTGGCTGACAGTCGGTCGATGATGCGTTCTGAGGACAGCACTCGATGGTGGTGGTTGGTTGGCTTTGCCGGGTGGCTCTTCGTTCGCGGGATTTCCTGGATTGCGGGTTGCTATGCAACGGAGTTTCTTCTGAGTCTGGAGGACTCTGAGAGGGTTTTCTTTGGACAAGTTCAACGAAGGATCTTACGGAAGAGTTGAGTTTTGAGTGAGCTCTTGGTGGTTTGAAGAGTATGCAAGCATACACACTGGACGATGGAAAGGTCAGCACAAACATAGGCAAGAGCAAAAGTCACTGCGAGGCAAAAAGCACACGAAAAGCAAAGCATAGGTGCTTGTCATTGGGTTATAAGCGTGTCCATCTGACCCGTCCTTCCTAGTGCGACAGCCAATCAGATATTGTCTTGGGCGGGACCTACGCCCCGTTCTCCGGTTCTTGCATGTAATTAGCGTAATGTCCACGTGATCACGTGTGCCCAAACTCCTGAGAGTTTAGTTAAACACTTTAATAAGCAAACTTAATAGTTTAAATATGGTGCATCCTACACACATCTACTTTATATCAAAATTCTAGAAATCATTTACCCATCAAGTAGGTACCAAAATACATATACTTACCATAGTTGAGGTGGAAGTAAATAAGGATTTAGCTGTGATAAGTGTTCAACACACAAAATTAACTTCAGTAATATAAAGCATACATAATACAGAGAATACACATGTATAAGGCAACTTCTGGTGATTAGTTCCTTTAACTGAGGTAGAAAACCTTACAAATAGGCTGTAATGAAAGTTAAACACACAGAAATAACTCCACAGGTTATATAAAACATACATGATACTTAAGATATAGGCTATGTGAGGTAAATACTGGTGATCAATTCAGCTTATTGGAAGCAATTTTGAGACCGTTGTTTGTATTAAACCACAAGTGGGTTAATTTCAGTCTATTGGTTTTGGAGACAAAAGTCTCTGGAATTTACAACTGCAGAAAGGAGGTGTCCCCTGGTTTACGGTTTGTGGTGATTCTGGGCCATAGGAATGCTTTAGCATCCTTGTTTCCTGATAAGGCTGTGATTTATGCATTGGGGTCACCACAGGGTTTCTTGGCCATTTGGTCTTAAGTTTGGGGAACAAAGAGGAATCTTTTCCTGCTGTCCTGGCATTGCTGGTATGAGATTAGACCCGCACAAAAAGGGGGAAGGGGGGTGACATCTCCTTTAGCCATCTCGGCACCATGACTGTGTTTTATGACTTACTAATGGTTCACTGGGGAATCGTTCCGAACTGTGGAATGTGGTGTTGGGTTCATATGAAATGGACTGTTCAAGGATAATCCTACACCACTTTTAAACCATCGTTCCAACGAACATTCACAAACAGCATCAAAAGTAGTCTATTTGAGTTTCTTGTTTGCATGACATGTGGACTCAATAAATCCTTATCTTGAGCCAAATAAGCAAGCTGACATTCAGTACAATCTATATATGTTATTTAGAATACATGCAAATGTCATTTACGTCTTTTAGTTTGTCAAGAGATATAAAGCATTGTTTTTGAAGAGTGCGCATGTGTGAACGTGCTCTACTACGCAAGAACGAACCTATGATTGAATCTGGAAATAAAGCAAAATAACTGAGAAAAATGAGAAATAGTCCTCAGATGCCATGTCCGTTATTTATAGCAAAACATCCAGCATTAAGTCGATCGCAAACAGTTTGTAACATCACAACCTTGTGTCTGCAGTAACTTTCAGCATGTTTTCTACAACAACGTCTGACATGTTTATGTTTTACGTGGCGTGAGAAAGTCACATAAATCATGTGAAATCTAATTAGAGAGTTCAGACTGAAATGGATTTCCAAAATTTTTATATGAATAGGATTTCAAACCACATATAAATGTAGCTCAAAACAGGTTAATAAAAATTGCATTTGGGATTTTTATGCCGTTCACACTTGCTAAATCTGATCGGATTCCAGTTGGTTATGCACAAAAATTGTATTTGGACTGACACTCTGAACTTGGCTGTAGTGACTGTGAGGTGTGTGCTTTTATCCTGGTGGAGATTGGAGTACGATGAGGAACAGGTGCGGGGATGACAGAGGGGATGCTGGGAAATGTAGTTTCTGACGGGATGACTGGACTGGTGAAGATGGGTAGATGGAGAGCAAAGGTATTGGTTAATAAAAAATTTGATTAAATACATAAATATGCCTACATTTGAGTAATTTAACATATTTAGTTATTGCAGGTTTGCACAAAATTCTGTATTTGCGTTTCACTGTTTTTATTCATGCACAACACTGAATCTGTTTTTGTGCAAGTGAGATGAGTAAATGCTCACATTTATTCTAGTACTACAATAACCATCATGTTCAAACACAACTTCAGTTACTTATTTGAAAAATTACTTTACAAGATACTTTAAAAAGTAATCTGATTACATAACTCACATTACTTGTAATGTTTTAAACAAAATAATAAATTAGGTTGATGAAAGTTATCTAAACCTCTCATCGTCGGCTGCGCATATCCGCCATGTTTTGTAGTTTTTTAAACACTTTTTTACTTGTGTTTGTAGTTCTGAATGGAATCCTCCTCCAAAGAGCAATTGGTTGTGGGCAATATTAGCCTTTATAGTATTATCCTAACTAAATAGTAGATCATCTGTGGACTTTTGACATAGTCTTTTCAACTTAATATGCTTTGGGACACACTTATTCTAATCTCACATACTATTTAGGATGGATAGTATGGACATTGGGATGCAGGGATAGCATTATGTATATTTTTGCAATTGCTAAGTAAAATTAGTATAGCAAATTTAAAAGTAGGTTTTACGGAAAATTCAAAATGGTGGAAAAAAATTCATGACGGAAAATTAACAAAAATAATTTAGTTTCTAGCCCTTACGGTTCAAAAGTTATTAGCACAAACATAAGTCAAACTTTGGACAGCTGTTGGCGCTAGAGGGATTGATTTAGAGACTCCAAATTTGCTATGGTGAAAGTTCAGATTGCCTGCAAGCAGTTATATGGGCTGCCATAGACTTCCAGAGTGGAAGAAGAAGATGAAGAAGAAATGGAAGAATAATAAAACACCAAAAATTACAATAGTGCCTAAGCACTTTCCGTGTTTGGTACCTAATGAGGTTGATGGAAGGAGAGAGAGAGAGAGAGGGAGAGGATATGCGATCGGAAAGGATATGGCAATGTAGAATAAGTATCCAGTAGATTTGATTGTTGGCCTCTGAAGGATTAATTAGCTTGTGATGGACATTAATTTTCAGGCTGGCAGCATTTTAACTACAAATAAAGGAAGGTAAGCACCAGGGGCCTGTTGAGTAATACGCTTTCCCAGCGGTGTGCTTTAGGAGTCAGTCGGCAGGGACGGGTCAACCTGCAAATCAACCTGTTTGACCTGCAATTTATACCAGAGGAGATCGGCAGCAATAAAAGCTAGCGAAGTCACATTTCTCAAACGCTCACTCTTTATTAGTCAGCCTTTATTGCTGGGGAGAGCCGGCTTGGTTAAGGAGGTTTTCTGTTTCTCAACGTGAAGCAGTCTCCTGTGGGGATCAGTAAACGTGCCACCTTCCTCTGTCTGTTAAAAGAGACGGATGTAAAGAGCGTGAAGCTCCCATCTCCAGGCACAGGGACTACAATGAGAGAGACCAACTTAAAAGTGCTGATATACTTCAGTAACCTCTAACTAGCTCTGGTCTGTCAGTCAAATCCTACACACATACAGTAATTACAGACAGATGCTGAGGTGCCAGACAGGCCTGCTTTATAATTAATCAATAGCTGACGTGCATCTGAATTCGGTCTGTTCTTTATGGGGTTTAAATTAGTATATGCTCATTGAATGAAATTGGAGAGCATGGGTAAACCCTTGTGGGAAAAGAAGTGTTTGAATGTGCGCTTGCAGTTTAATATATAAACTGTTCTTGCAGATAGCATAATATTAATCAAACAAAAAGGCCACTTCAGTGTAACTGAAGAGAGTGATTTTATAAAAAATCAAAAGTGCACTTTGTAATATAAAAAAGTATCATTACTGTAAAATTGAATTAAGATACTCCAATGCATATTTTAAATTGTAATATTTTAATAATTTTTAGCATGCTTTAAAGAAGACACTTATTTTGCTGTTGACTAACAAACTAAAGCACTAGATTATGATTTTAAACTGCAGTGTTATTTTATATTACCTTTAATGTATTTTTTAAATGTATTAAATTGCAACTTCATAAGTACATTTGTATAATTACAAATACATTTGGCATTTGACATACAAGGTTCAGTAGAAATGCATTAAGGTCTATTTTAGTTTGCCATATATACTTATTAGTACATTCAGCAGTAACTTTAACAAAGACAATAGAAGTTATTATGAAGTTATTATGATTTTTAAATCACTGTAATTTCAAAAAGCACTGTAAATTTCAACTAACTGCATTAAATATACATTTAACCATAACACATATAACTGTAAATAACACAATATTAAGCGACTGAAAACATTGTTCAGTTTATTCGTGTAAAGTGCATTATTTCTGTAACTGAAACTATTTTTAAAAGCAAACGGAAGCAATTTTTTTTTTTTTTTTTTTTTTTTTTTTTTCACAAGGGAGAAACTCTATAGTTTGCATCATATTTGTCACTCCCAAAACTTTTCAGCCATCCATTGTGTTGCATCATGATTTCGTAATTGGGCCACAATTAAAAGCTAGAGAGACAGTGTACTTTATACAGGAATATGCTGATAAAATGGTAGAATATAATATAGATAACATATACACTGATAAAAATAGCTTGAATACTGTATAAGACGCTTCAAATGAAATAATTGATAAGGCTGATGAAAAGCCATCATTGGTTTTGCTCTGTATAATGGATTTAATTGCTGTTCCAGCTGGGAATGCATCGGATCACGGCTGTTCAATATCAATGATTACCCATGTTGAAATCATGCAGAAATCCATGCGTCCATTATCCACCTGTCCTGAGCACTGATGAGTCTGCAATACACACTATTCTCAGCTCCTTCTTCTATTGCATCATATCTCTAGAATTGTGTTGCATTAAGCTAAACATTCACGAAATCATACAATGCAAAATTGAAAAACAAGCAATCCATATAAAACATTTAATAAAAAAAAAAAGATGTTTACATGCATGTCATATGACCATTAACCAACATCAAAGAACTGTGTATATGAAGATATGTATTAAATATTAACTTAAACTCTCAGGGGGGTACACACATCTTTAGAGAATCCCTGGACTAGACCATTGGCCCTATATGTTTTTTCAAAGAGAAATAAAAACCACGGGATCGATAAGGTTGAATCTATTCAAAGGGCTCGTCCTGCAGGTCAAACGACTGCTCTTTAGTTGTTCCGAAGGTCTTGATGGGATCCCACAAATCAAACAATCCACTTGATTGTATCCTTACAGGGAATTGATTTCCAACTCGGACGTCACAGCCCTCGGCTGATTAAACCTTACCGTCCTCCCTCCTCTCAGAAAGGATGGAAACTACAGTCAAATCAGTCTCGGGAATGAAGCACATCTTGCATTCGACTGGCTTTCTACTCATCTAAACAGATGGAACAGAATTCTGAACCTGAAATATAGCCTTTTGCTTGTTGCTGAAGTGATGAGCATGACATGACAGAATGTCAAATATCTCTGTCCAACCTCTAGGAATATTGGAGCATGACTGTAAAATGCTGCTGAGTAATTGGAAATGCTCTCATTTTTTTATTTTTATTATTATTATATATCTATATATTTTTTAAATAATCATCAGTTGTGCAGTCCGAACATGGAGTGTTATGATTTGAGCTAACAGGGAACGTTCTCAGATCTTTGGCACATTCTGGAAAGGTTCTCTCAGGGTTATGAACAAACGCTAATCCAACATTAACAGAACGTTAGTTCAAAGTTATCTGGTCTTAAACTCTTTTACCACCAGCATTTCTGATGATTTTCACAAGTTTCATGGCCCCCAGAATATTTTGTTTTATGAATATCTGAACATGCAACATCAAAAGAAAGAACAGAGCCTCTAATTTTAAACAAACAAAGAAACAAACAAAAACTGTTCATTCTAGCTCCATGCATTCTTTTTTATCAACACTTGAATGTGGGTAAGTTTCATAAAAAAGGAAAATTGAGCAAAAAGCTGAGATAATCGCTCAAAAACTACAAAATGCATAAGTAATGCTTTTATCGCTTATTTCTGCTTCTTCTTCTCCTGTGTTTTGATCCGGAGATTCTGTACTCTTTCAGAAGATGTGTAACAGCGCCACCTACCGTATAAATCAGGAAAAATCCGTCAATGGCAGGGAAAGAGTTAACAATGTTCTCATTATTTTTATTTTATTTATTTTTTTATTTTTTTTTTGAGCATTCATTTTTTTTGAGCATTCATTTAATTTAATGGGAACAATATCAAAAGTTCTCTTTTTTGTCTCAGTTTTACTAGATATTTTAATACTAAATAAAGCACATAGACTACAGTTTCCACATAAATATTAAACAGCAAAAACGTTTCAACGCTGATAATAATGAGGATCAAATCATCATATTAGAATGATTTCTGAAGGATCATGTGACACTGAAGACTGGAATATATATATATAAAGCTATAAAACTATTTCACAATGTTGCTGTTTTTATGTATTTGATGAATTCATGTAGGCTTGATGAGCAGAAGAAACAACTTTCAAAAGCATTAAAACAAATCTTAATTACTCCAAACTTTTGACCTGTAGTGTATGAGAAAATGTGCATGCAATATGAATATAAGCTCATATCACTTGATACGACATAAACTGATGAGAAATGTTTGAA
Organism: Leuciscus waleckii; assembly: GCA_900092035.1. Lineage (NCBI taxonomy): Eukaryota > Metazoa > Chordata > Actinopteri > Cypriniformes > Leuciscidae > Leuciscus > Leuciscus waleckii. Next base: position 37,137 of record FLSR01000948.1, on the reverse strand, counting down.
TTAACATTGACATATCTGACTTTTAATTGCATGCTTTGTGACCTTGGCAATTTTGAACTTCATTTGAGATGGTTTTTAGATCTCCATCTCCAGAGACCTTTTTCGTAGGCGAGAATTCAGAAATCACAATTTGCTCTCAATTTAATCACACTGTTGTCTAGAAGGAGCAATTGATTCGCTAATGAGATCTCTTTTGTGATTTTTCTTGCCAACTATTCTTTCTAGTAATTAATCTAAGTTCCAATTACAAAAAATGAACATCAACAAAAATGTTCACACTTTATGTGTCCAGTTCCATTGGCAAAGACTCAAAAATATCTGTTTTCCATTCATGCATCACAAACTATAGATCAAACCGCAGTAGATGTGAGAGAAAACAAGGCTTTTGATCCGCTCTCCAGGATTGCTGCTGGGTTTCTCCCGCTGAGGTTCAGGCGGATTTGGGAAGTCAGTAGAGTCTAACTAATCAGGGGCTGCTTGGGGGAGCACTGAGACAGACATGTGGAGGGGAAATGTGACACCTGGAAATTACACAATGTAATGGAATCAGCCAAGTGGTAAATGTAGCTTTTAAACGGGTTTTGTGTTCTCCATTAACTGCACAGACAATGATTGGTTCTGACAGTGCAGAAAGTGCTGGTCAGCATGTTCACTAACTCCTATCGCTCGCCACAACTTCTCCAAGTTAGTGGGCGGCTGAGGACCGGAGACAATTCACCTGGAGTAATGTGAGGAGAACAAGGCATCGGGTACGCCTAACCCAAAATTTGCCCCAATACAGTTAAATCTTCAGTTTAGGGAATGTAGTTCATTTTAATTTATAGTTTTTAGCTAGGTTTATAAGGAACAGTGAATTATGAATATTTGGAAAGCATACAATTAACCTCATATTACTTTACAATTATATGCTGTTAGGGCTGGGTAAAACATATTGATTTCTCGATTTATATCGATTCTCATTTTTATGAACCGGAACGATATCCATTCTTAAATCCCAAGATCGATTAGTCATCCTGTTTTAAGTTGATGAATGAATGTAACATAGTAGCGCGCATCCCATCCAATACATCACAATAATCTTTGTGCTTTGTTATTATTGATATGAAACAAAGTCTCAGATTTCAAATTACATCCATTTTCTTACGAAATTCAAAAACATAAATACCGTTTTGGCGCTGTGGCGTGAGATCGATCTGACTCAGCTCAAGAGAAGCACATGATCTTCTCTTTCGCATTAATAAGACCAGTTACAGCGCCAAACAAACATTTACATTTACAGCTGACGCTTTTATCCAAAGCGACTTACAATTGCTACATATGTCAGAGGTCGCACGCCTCTGGAGCAACTAGGGGTTAAGTGTCTTGCTCACAGCGGATTCGAACCCGGCTCTCTCACACCAAAGGCATGTGTCTTATCCATTGCGCCACCACCACCCCTACAAACATGAATGAACATCTGAAAGTGTGTTAAAAGATAGAGTACAACTTATCGAAATCCGTATCATGTGACATGGAATCGCTCAATCATTTACTTCAGAAAAACCATATCCAGTGACCATAAACTCGTTAATCAGCTAGACAAATTAACTCTAGAGAGGAGCATTTTGCTAAATATATGCACCATATTACATATTCATTATAATTTTTAATGTTCTTCAATTTTTAATGCATGTTTGAATAAATCTGGCAGGTTTTTATGACAGTCACCATTTAAATGTTTATATTTCATATAACTTTATTATTATAAAAATAAATAAAAGTGTAATTTAAGTGTTTGTATACAAATCAGTCAATTATTACCTTCAATATAGGCTAATAAAGCCTAGTAGGCTACAACTGACTCCCATAGTTTACAGCATTAGTTAAGAGATTTGTTTTCCTTGAGAAAATTTGCCATGTGTTGTACCTGATATCCAAAATATTCAATATTGAATCGAATCGGAATCGAAATCGTATCGAATTGCAAGCTTGTGAATCGAAATCGAATCGTATTGTGAAATTTGTATCAATACCCAGCCCTACTGTTTAATTATTGTTGTTTTTTCCTCTGTGGGACACAAAATAACAATGTTCACGCAGCTCTTTCCCAGGCAACAATTCAAAATGGCCATCGCTTTCAAGCTCCGAATTTGGTATGTTGGCGTTTGGTATGTAACTTGATGTCAGGATGTCATTTCTGAACCTGAATGCAAGCGAGACAGATTTACGAGATTTGAGCGTTTCGGTAGAGAAGGTGGTTATCGGTTCCTTTAATTTATTGTTTTTAGTTGTTAAGATTATAGGAATAGAGACATATGAAAATTTTTATATTATATAACTAACCTCATATCATGTACAATTATATGCTGTTATTAGCAAACAATTTTCTATTCGTCTTAATCATCTGTTAACAAACATGCATTCATTACTTAAATGTGTATCTAACTGTCTGATTTGTATATGGAGATTTCTGAAATACATAACTAAGACAGGTACCTCTCATAACATATCTCTCTAAATTGTAATGTGGACAAATAAATGTGAATTGAATTGTTGTTCTTTTATGTGGGTCACAAAATAAAAATGTTCCCGCAGCTCTTTCCGATGCAACAGTTCAAAATGGCTTTGCTTTCAAGCTCCAGATTTGGTATGTTGGCGTTTGGTATGTAACTGGATTCTCATATTGCCATTTATGAATCTGAATGCAAGCAAGATAATGAGATTTAAGCGTTTTGGTAGAGAAGTGGATTAAGCAAGAGAACTAAACTAAAGCAAGAGAGAACTAAAGCAAGATACAAACTCATTTGCTGACAACCATGTATTTGAGCTTCTTCAAGAAGTCTTTGAGCTCTTTTATTGGGATTGGTGTTTCATTGGACTCATACTCGAGCTCTTCACATCACGAGTGCACGGCTGTATCAGGTGAGCGACTGAGCAAGTTTACTACATCAGAAACATGGAGCTGGTCATGTGATGCAAACATCACAATGTATTAGTTTACAAATCATGCACTGTGGTAAAAGTGTTTTGAGGTCATATTAGGCCTATTGCAAAGGAACAATACTATGTCAAAAAAGAATACATTGATAATATGCCCCGTAATCTAATTTGTGTAACAATGAATGCCTTGTTCAGTGTTTGTGATTTCTAAAATGTTTGTGGGTTTTAGAATAAATTATGACATAATTTTGGGGTGAATTACCATACTAAAGTTTAAATGAGCACACACTATGCATGTAAAGTTGATTGAACTTCTAAAATGGCAGTGGCCTCTGGTTAACTGTGGTCCAGTCCAGTCGAGTAACACGTCCAGTCGAACAGCAGCCTTTATACCCCGACACCTCTGATATGCTATGAATATACACTGCATGTTGATTTTATTTTCTTGGCATTGTGAAAACATGTGCTGCAGGAGGGAACCCTGGACCTGGTGACTGGAGCCAAATCTGTGACAAGGGTGAAGTGAGCTAAGGCCTTTCTAAAGGCATGCACCATCTCCATTGCAAATGAGCGAGGAAGCTAGTAGCAGCGGTTTATGCATTTCAAATGAATAAATGAGAAAAGCTTCCATTCTGCCAGTCGCTAAATGCACGCGTCCAACTTTTCTGCTTCTACTAAATTAGTTCCCCACATCAATAATCAGAGATGTTTCTTTTTAAAAACCTCATAATTTAAAGCATTGTGTGTGTGTGTGATCCTCAACTGCATTAGCTCAATAATCCAAAGCATGAGAAGTTAAATTAGCCCAAGGGATGCTAATGTTAAAATTGTCATGATGGCAATTAACTGCATTGCCTGAGGTACATTTGTAACTCGCTATTAACATAATGGACTAAAACTTTCATGGCATTGCAAAGCCCTACAAATCAGCGTCAAGTCTCAAAGCACTATCTAACTGAGCATAAAATCCAGACTGACAGTCGACGAGCACCTTTGCTTTTTTTAGCATCTAGGTCATCTCTTTAGCATTGGCTCTCTGCTTCGCTCTGTGTGGCTGCCCAGTCATCTGAAGGGCAAGATCAAATACGTTCTTTGAGCGCTATTGAACCCTAAATGCATTGTCACGTGGACATTTAATGAAGCTTCAGTACATAGTTAACTCCCTTGTGAAGAAACATTACTCTAGAACTTCTATCCTGATACCACTGGAGTCCTCAGCCTGGAACTGGATTATGTGGCAACATTTTTGTAAAGCGCAAAATACGTTGCGTCGCGGGCTTTACTTTTTTTCTGGAAAAGATGAACGTGAATATGGCAACGTTTTTATTACATTGGAGTTTGTATGTTTCACTGCAGTTCTGAATTGAAATGTCCGGTGAGTGTCGCTAAAAGCTCAGTGCTCCATTTTAAAATAATGTACACCTACACTAAACCCTAAACCTACCCGATAGTCAGGGTTTGAAATTAACTTTTTCACTCACCGGTTCAGAACTTGAACTAGCCAAAAAGAAATAAACCAGATTAACTAGCTTATGTATATACAGTGGGTACGGAAAGTATTCAGACCCCCTTACATTTTTCACTCTTTGTTATATTGCAGCCATTTGCTAAAATCATATAAGTTCATTTTTTTCCTCTCATTATTGTACACACAGCACCCCATATTGACATAAATACACATAATTGTTAACATTTTTGCACATTTATAAAAAAAAGAAAAACTGAAATATCACATGGTCCTAAGTATTCAGAACCTTAGTATTCAGTCCATTTCTTCTGATCATCCTTGAGATGGTTCTACACCTTCATTTGAGTCCAGCTGTGTTTGATTATACTGATTGGACTTAATTAGGAAAGCCACACACCTGTCTATATAAGACCTTACAGCTCACAGTGCATGTGAAGCATGGTGGTGGCAGCATCATGCTGTGGGGGTGTTTTTCAGCTGCAGGGACAGGACGACTGGTTGCAATCGAGGGAATGATGAGTGCGGCCAAGTACAGGGATATCCTGGACGAAAACCTTCTCCAGAGTGCTCTGGACCTCAGACTGGGCCGAAGGTTCACCTTCCAACAAGACAATGACCCTAAGCACACAGCTAAAATAACGAAGGAGTGGCTTCACAACAACTCCGTGACTGTTCTTGAATGGCCCAGCCAGAGCCCTGACTTAAAGGTGGACAGATCAATACAGTACAATAACATAAAAAAAAAAATTGGATGTTGGAAAATAACGTCTTTTCTGTTCACCGAATGTTTTTTAATCTTCGCTATTGCTTCAATGTAAATGAACAAGCATGCCGTTATTTGATGTGTAGTGACGTGTGTGTTCAAGTAAGCCAGATATGAGCAGATTCTGCACAATACGCTGTATTTAATATATCAGGATGACTCACGAGTATTTCCGCTAAATTTGCGCAGAAATGGATTAGAAGAACTTCCCAATAAAGTGAGTAAACATAACACGACAAATTGGCTAGTGATTTGACAGCGTTACCCAACACAGACAATTTTTACCGGCATACGGGTACCTTGGTGGGAGTTAATTTCAACCCCTGCCGATAGTGTTAACAAAAGCAAATGTGACATAAACACATAAACGTAACCACAACATTTTAGCTTGTTTTGAGCTCTTTTATTGTACACTTGTCTTTCACGGGATTCGCATCACAACACAGTTCTGTACCAGCTGAGCAATCGAGAAGCTTTGTATGTCAGTAAAACCAAACATGTGGAGCTGGTTAATGATGCAAACTTAAAAATATATTTGTTTACAAATCAAACACTATGATAAAAGTGTTTTGAGGTCATAACATAATTGTGCAAGGAGCCGCGTGAAAACACAAAGTCTTTATTAATCCAAAATCTGCCTCTGTAATTGTAATTGTGTGTGAAAACGATTAAAAGTGCTTCTATTTTACTGCCTCTAGTGTTCATTTCTGTTGGAAACTGCAGTGATATGTAAGTATTCGTACGTATTTTGTGTATTTACAGGTACTTTTTTTCCAAGAGCTTGTGTTGCAGCGATTGATTCAATGCATTTTGAAGGATTCCAGTTCCCACTTCACCTCATATTCTTCCACACCTGTATGATTTTCTTTTTACTGTTGAACAAAAAATAAGCTTCTGGACACTTAAAGCACGGTTTCCCCTATGAGATTGCCTTGAACATATTTGGTGTTGATATACTGTATATCAAGTTACCCTTGGCAACTTTTCCACTATCTCCGACGTTTGCATGTTAATATTTGAAGTCTACAATGGAAAAATGGTCCTGGTGCAAAGTCGACCTGAAGTGATAGGGTTTCTTTAAAACAAACTACAGTATTTACCAACGCATTTACACTTGTCTTTTCAATGTGTATGTGGACAACATCCGGATACAGGTCGCATGTTAATGAAAGGAAACCATAGTGGCTTTTTAGGTACAATCAATGTAATGTTTTATTTAACAATAATAAAATAACTATTTCAGACATAATTACTCATGACCGACCATTTAACAGAAATGTAGTCTGAAGAGCAATGTTTTAGTGGTAAAATATATGAAATTTTCACTTTTCACTCAAAGTTTTGATAAAAATAAGTCACCTCTGATTTTGCAGTAGCATTTGGTCACAATTGCTAGTTTAAATCATGCAATTCTGACTTCATAACTCACAATTTTGAGTAAATATCATGCAATTCTGAAAAAGTGTCAAAATTGCAAGATAAAATGTGACAATATCTTTTAAATTGTTTTATTCTGTGGCAGAAACAAGCTTCCATAAACTCATATCAGTCTCATTTCTTTATTTGCTTACCATCTGCTAATGTGACCATTATCGTTTATGGTCCAGGGTGGGGTTTAGGGTTTGACCTTAATTTTTCATTTGGGTTTTTTGGGGGTTTGAAACGGCTCCATTTAAAGATATGGTTGTGCAGTATTTAGTTGTCATGGCACAGCGCCGGCTAATCTGAAGGTCAATCTTAAAAGGGTGATTTCATTTAAATCATTACATTTTGACTTTCAGGCCTATGGTGCACATTATTAAGAACTGCTAAATAGGAAGTGCTTGGCAGGTTATCAAAATACACCAAGAACGGATTCTCCAAATGTGCAACAGATGGAATTAGGGCGGTGATGAACAAGAACAGTCTGTCCATCAATGAATGTGTGTTCAACGGTGAAATGCTTTTGTTATATTAATGTGCTACTTTTGAGTTTTGCCATTCTTGGAAATATGTGCAAGTTACAGTATATACAAATGTATTTATTTTTAACTCCTCCGAGATGGTCATTCTTGTGTTTTTAAAAGCAACAAAATCTGGGACACCTGCATTAATTATTAATCAGGCCTTTATTTTCTCCTTCATGCGATTTGATTATATTCTTTTTGAAGTGTCTAAGCCGGATGAGGTTGAATTATTAATAGCTGACAGCATAATGCCTAATCACAGACAACAATATT
>FLSR01000948.1:5761-29504 GCA_900092035.1 Leuciscus waleckii | reverse complement strand
TAAGCCTTAGTCAAAGTCTATCTTTGTGAAACCGGCCCCAGAATGCATTGCAGTGTAGTCCTACTTAAGATAGTCAGAGTCTTAAGTGCTTTGTGCAACGGTCTGATTTTGATGTCTATCTGAAGTCTGACTATCTACTATATCTAAGCCATAGTCAAAGTCTATCTTTGTGAAACCGGCCCCAGAGCTTATTTCATTTAGTCTGTGGTCTAATGCGCACAGTTCTACAACCAATCACATCAATTGACCTCAAAATAATCTGTATAATTTGCATAACAAAAAACAAGTTCTTTTGCAGCAGGGTCATAACCACCAGAGACTCTGAGGAACACACGTCACCTCCAATAATTAGAAATGGCGAAATTGAAAACATAGACCCATTTTCAGTTAGTAAACATGGAGACGTTTCTTTGTGGGCGGAGCTTAGGTGGAGGCAGACCGATCCCTCTGGCCGCTTCACTAACGCTAGTTAGCAAGTTGTGTTAGCTTGTTTTTTAGCAATGACTGGAGAAAAAAAAGATTTTATCTTAATGTGTAAGCTCACTCACTGTCCAGCACCGCGATTGTTATTTGCAAAAGTTAACTTTAACGGACGGAACCAGACTGGCCGAACCGTACACGCTCACTCAGTGGACGATCTGACAGGATTAACGTTAACCTCGGTTGAGTGGCCTGACATCTACACCTGACAGAGAACTCGAGCAGAAAGAGAGACTGAGTGCATATAAATCTTTACATGTCTATGACTATATATGTTGAATGGTCATGTACACGGCTTGTGAGATCCGACCCGAAGTTCTGCCTAGTCAGCGCCAAGGCCAGAGGGCGACCATATAAAGAGTGACATTACAGTGTAATTTTAATGATGTGAATACTTTCTAGAAATAAAAATTCCAGTACAGCAAATTAATTTTTAACTTTATGTATTTGATATTCTTTCTTATCAAGGTTCTTCAAAAAGTCTAGTCACAATCAATCCACAACAATGTATACAATCATAGATGGTTCACAAATAATCACAATTGTTTTGAAAACATTATGCGCTAAAATTTCAAATTGGATCCTGTACTCAGTCGATTCTGGCACCCAACAACACAACAAGATGGCATTTTAAGATCCTAATGTATCCGAATCTTTGCTGGTTTGTATTGGCTGCCTCCTGTTTTCCCTTTGTTTTGCCTCCAGCTAATGCCGAGACGTAACTGTGACGTCGACACAAAAAGGGTCTGTTCAATCATTTACATGCATTTCATTCAGTAAGTGCAGATAGCATTAGATGCTATTTACACTAAGTGCAAGTAGCAAGAGATTGAATTTAGCCACCACTCAATGAAAATAGCAATACATTCTATTTACACTGTGTAGAAATAGTAGTATTTTCATTAAAATAGTAGTTACATGCTATGACTTATAAATAGTGGCAGATACTATTTGCACCTCAGTGTTGTTGCACATTAAACGGTATGCAATAGTGTAAATGGTTATGTTTATAAAAAGTATTAAAGTGATGCCTCCTTTTGGGACAATAGCACAATAACAACTTTATTTTTAAACAAACGTTAGACACTTTATTTCCACTTTTCGAATATTTTCTTTATTTTTATTGAAAATAAAAGCCTTTCAGATCTGATATGTGAGGGCAAAAGAGAGTAGGTTCTGTCACATGCCAACCCCTACACTATTGCTACTGTTGACAATCCAGAGTCTTCCGTAATTTTGTCTGGCCCAATCAGACGTCAGTGGGCGGAGTTAGTGTAAATAGCCTCTGCCAACAAAATATATGTTATGATTTCAAAAGCTTTCCAAAAAGATATTTCTTTGAGCCTCCTGATCAGTCAACAGAGCAACATCTGCTCATCTAATGGCACGAGTAATGGGTGGGGCGATCTGTTCTCCAACCAATAAAAAATGGGGTGAGGAAAGCAGTTATTGTTGTAATTCCATTTAGTGTCATAGAGGCACAGAAATGACACATTTCACATTTAAAGAAACTTGCAAATGAACTATAAATATGATCCGCCACATGCCTGTATCTCATACGCCTTTGAGAAACATAATTATCCTTTCTTCAAAAGGATTCCACTCTGCGGTTTTGAGAACGGCCTTTTTTTCTCTTCCATATAGCACAGTTTATTTCAGTGTCTGCATTCCTCTTTCATTTCAGAGGACGGCTGAGAAAAGAACAGGTGTGCGAGTGTGCGCCCCGTCTCTCCTCAGAACTGGTGACGGTCTATGTATCATCCTCTCAGATGACTATGTGACTGGAAATTCTATTAAAGCAAACATTTAACCAGATTCAATCTTTAATGAGACCGTACTTCATGTGTGCTGTGTGCTTCAGCAAATCAGTCACAAGAGTCTTCAGACAGACAATATAGAACATCCACAAAAAGGAAAAATCTGCTCCTTTTGTCTTAAGGTATTTAGAGAGGAGCTCAAAATAGTCCTCATCAAAAAATAGACACGAACATAATTATACAGAAATGTGCAATTTATTTTCAAGTTCGATTTAATTTCCTGTTCTTTCATTCTCCCTGTGCCTGAGGGAAATGCAACTATTCTGCATATTGTATGTCTTGAGGTGGCATTTGTCATTAATGACATGGCTTTTTCTCCCTTCTTCACCTCAGGTCCAGATTTAGATCTGTACATCTCACTTCGTGACCGGAATGTTCCCTAGCCAATAAGCCCAAACTACAGGCTTCTACGGGTTAGCCTCTTCTAAATTAATTACAGGTAATGAAATGGGCATGAGAGAAGGCCAAACCATTTCAAATCTGCAAGAACTGACACTGCTCTCCACACTAAAGGAAGAAAGATGGACTGTTGTGTGTGCATATAATAAGAGTATTAAGAGACTTAAAGCTGTGATAAAACTGTAGTGAAATTTCTTCCATGTCCTCACATACATCCAATGGAAAAGGATTTTCAAAAAGTATAATAAGGTAGGTTCTATCTATCATTTTTGTCCGAACAATTGGAAAAGTCCGGCAAATGTCACCAGAGAGACTAGTGTTGTTTCACTGGAAGCTAATAAGACAAGGTTAAAATGTTTTCAGAAAATTTCACCTGCACAGAAAATAGGGTGAATTTTCATTTCATGCCAACTTTAAAACACATGTCCCAAGTTCCTTGAAATGTGCGCTTTGTATTCACATTGGTTTCATATGATTATGAAAAAAATATTGACTCTAAAAATGTCATTAATCAAGTTTTTCTTACATCTTAAATGTATGTGAGTGCATTAATCGATAACACATTATAATAACTAGTTAATTCAATTAATTAGTAAACAGTTAATTCATCATTTATAAAGCATTAATATACATTAATAAGCAGGTTATAAATACAACTATAAATGCTTTATTCTTGATTTATAAGCATATCTATAATGTGTTTAATAATTGTATTTTCATACTTTATTAATTATCAATTTATCAGTTGTAAATTAAGTTTTTAATTATTTACAAACCAGTTATTTAGGAGTTGTCAGTGGTTCAAGATCAATTAGAAAGTGTACGTAAATGACTAATAAACTTATTTATATGTACATTCATACATCTTATTATTCAGACATATAGTGATAGTTACTTAGTGTGTTAATAAATGCTTTATTAACATGTATTTCTACTGTAATTCATTGTTAATTCAGGTAGTTTTAAAGCATTTAGTAGTGCTCAGTTAACTATTTTTGTGAGCTCATCTAAAGTGAGGACTAGTTAAGCCTTGTAAAGCATTTACAAAGGAGATTTAAAGGCTCAGTTATCTTTTAAACAGTGAAATGAAACAAACCCAACACAGCGATACAGAACATAGAAATATTTAAGATATATGAATATTTATTTAAATAGTTTATTAATCATTTACTTACACTTTCTAAGTGATCTTATGAACCACTGACAACTCCTAAATAACTGGTTTGTAAATAATGCAATACTTCATTTAGAAATGATAAATTGATAATTAATAAAGTATGAAAATACAATTATTAAACACATTATAGATATGCTTATAATTCAAGAACAAAGCATTTATAGTTGTATTATAAACTGCTAATTAATGTATATTAATGCTTAATACCTATAAATTAACTGTTTAATAATGCTTAACTAATGATTAATAGCGTGCAGTTATTATAAAGTGTTACCCATTAATCATAATCATTACTCACATATTTCTTTTTTATATCTTTTTTTTTCTCCAAATATCACAAATTGACCTTGAACTTATCTTGCCTTGTCATTAAAAGGTCAAATGATCTAATATCACTTATATCTTTTTTACCTAGGAATGTTAATGTTAACAACTAGTCCCACCATATAGGACAACATTATCAACAAGCTTTGCATTTTTGCTTTCAAACCCTGTGGTTGAAATTATTTCCTATATGGCAAACAACATTGTGCCACAAACACCGTTTATAGAGCTTACCTTTTGAACATCACTTACTCCATATAATCTATGTAATAACTGTACTGTGAATGAAAGCATCTGACTATGCTTACTGTAATCACTTTAATATAAAATGTGTTTGTCATTTGAGTGTTATGTAATGTAACATTCTGTACTTACCTTAGGTCGAAACCCATCCATCATGCATAAGTGTTAATGGAAATGCTCTGGCTATTATTCCACAAACTGTCTGGCTACAAATATTAAATTATGAGACATTCTGTAATTGTGAGACGTTCTGCACAGTGACCAGTGCAAACGCCTGTGGGAATGCCTCACTAATGTCACTTGTCATGTTTGTCTGGTATGGCATATTCTGTGTGTGCATTAATCAAATGCATCAGGCATAAATCATTTATGATGTAATGGGACTGTTGTGTTGGCTGATGTCTTTCCTGTCCCCTCCTCCTCCTCCTCCTCAAAATAACAACAGCATGGTCACAAGAGGCACCTTCAGCCCAATCGGTGTGCATCTGCCTGCCACATTTTAGCTAAAACATGATGAAGTATTAATGATATTTTCCTCTTAGACTGCCGCCAGCCAGGTCTGCAGTTGACATCTGTCTGACAGAACTTGAGGAGGCCATAGCCAAATCTCCACAGCCTTGAAGAACACTTTTCCTGAGGGGACACACTCTGGCTAGATCCAGTGTTCTCCCTCCTTTCTATCTCCTCATGTTCCATCGTATGTCAAGCCGAGCAAAGGACTTGGGGCTATTTTGGAACTGATTACTTTAATTGGCAATAAACTGCAATTATTTTTTGCAGCTGGAAAATGAATGACACTCACAAACAAGAAAACGAAAGAAAATCTAACCTTTTGCCAATCTTCCCCAAAACCAAGTTTTAATGAAAATGCAATCAAAAATATTTAAGACTCCATGAAATTGCTTGATAAGTAAATTTTCTTTCTTTTGTTGATGTATTTCATATTGGAACAGTAAGTTACTGTAGTGCTTGTCCCTTTTCTTAAAAAATCTACTTGCTAGTCCACGGTAAGTGGCATTAGGGGACAGGACATTCTAATGAGTATTTGTTTGGATTAATATGTGTATATGCTTGTAAGTGCAAGATGAGACATACATCTTGAGACATTTTTAAGTAGAGATTTTTTCTTTTTTTCTCTTGAGACATTTTTAAGTAGAGATTTTTTCTTTTTTTCTTTTTTTTTTTGCTGATCTCAGTCCCGGAGTTGCGCACAAACTTATGATTGCATTGCAATCATTTCCCAAAATGTTATTTGTATGGAAATATTACAATCTTACAATAACAGGATGTTAACACAGGCCAGAGACAGAGACATGCTGAAGATGGATGCAAAGAGGAGAGGAGAGCACAGAAAATGCTGTATCGGGCACAGCAAGCTCACTTTTTTGCGATGCTCAAAATATTGGAAATCATATTGAATTGGTTTATGTATCTCTGACGGGAACTGACTGTCATCAGAAAAGTTTCAGTAGTATTTCTTTGTCCTTTTATGGCTGTTAAAGTACTGTTTATAATGCAGTGCAGCAGTAACCAATGGAATATTGCTTTTCCATAAGCACCACCTACTGTCAGAGAGTGAACTTGCATTGTCATTCAGACTGTCTGCTGTTTTTGTTTTGTGCAGGTATGTTTTATGTAGCATCATTTCACAAAGCCGAAGTCAGACCATTTTGTTTTTGCTTTAATCCTGAAATTATAAAGTCCATTGTTCCATTGTTTTCTATGAAACGTGCTAGACAGATTTGTTTGACCACAGCAATCGCATCTCACGTCTTTTGCAGCACCTTGTGTTCGAAACTAACACAAATGTTCGCCTTGAAGATTTGGTCTGATTTTCACATTTCTTCAAGACCAAATTGTAAAACAAAACAGACATGCTGAATGAAAATGCAACCAACCAATGCAATGTGCTCAAACATAACTCAATAAGACATTGCAAACACACTTTTGTCCGTCATGCGCTCCAACAGAAAACAAAACATGTAGACTGACCGAAATGTACAGAGCATGGATGTCAGGATCCTGACACTGAAACTGAACCAAGACTGGACCGAAGTGTCAGGATCTAGACATCATGCCCTAAACACACAAACAACATACATAAACACAAGTCCAGGCAAACAAACTTGTGTGCTCATATAAAACAAGACTAACAGGGGTACCAGGATCCCCTCAACACTGATCCAGGAAAACTAGAATAGACGTGACAGAACCCTGACACTCAAAGGGTCTCCACCTGGCGTCCCAACACAAACATAATCGACAACTACAAAACAGGCACAACAGCAAGACAGACCGGAGGGAGGGAGGGAGGCACATCAAGGGAGGGGAACCGGAAGGACGGACTAAAGGGGGGAATTGAGGGGAACCGGAAGGACGGACTAAAGGGGGGAATTGAGGGGAATCGGAAGGACGGACGGAAGGGGAAGGGAGGGGAACCGGAAGGACGGACTAAAGGGGGGAAGCGAGGGGAATCGGAAGGACGGAAACAAGGGTAATCGGAAGGACGGAAGCGAAGGGAATCAGAAGGACGGGCTAAAGGGGGGGAAGCGAGGGGAATCGGAAGGACGGATGAAAGGGGAAGGCAGGGGAACCGGAAGAATGGAATAAAGGGGGGGAAGCAAGGGGAATCAGAAGGACGGAAACTAGGGGAATCGGAAGGACGGAAGCGAAGGGAATCGGAAGGACGGACCAAGGGGGGAAGCGGGGGAACCAGCAGAACTAGAACCCCAGCAGATAACCAGGGCAGACAAGAGGGACAGACCAGGGTGGCTCTGCCAATCAGAAACCCCAGCAGAGAAGGACCAGAGGCGAGGAGCAGGGAAGGCTGGAGGATTCGGGGGAGATCCTTGTCAGAAGGACGGGAAGGCAAGAAAGCCAGACAGACCAGAGTAGGGACTAGGGTTAGACACACTGATAACAGGCGAGACAGACAGCGCAGAGCAGACATGCCAGTAGGGCTGGTCAGGCTTGTGCTGTGTAGGTAAGGAAGGGGTAAGTAGGGTAAGTAGGGTAAGGAAGGGGAACCCCACGAAGAGTTAGGGGTTAGGATCATGCTCCCTATTTAATCTCCCTGTGTTCTCTATTCTGTGCCAGTTCCTTGTGATTGTTCACGCCAGTTTGACGCTACTGTTTTCATCTGTGTTCCCCTTCAGCCTTGCCTATCTGCTCCACTTTTTTAACTAATTAAGAGCTGTAAGTTACTCTGTGCCTGATACCCTACCTCATCAATTACCTTCATCTGACAGTAGTGTTTTAATGATGCAAAGAGGGAAAATTAGACAATGCAATACACTCATTATCCAGCTTCACCAGCAGAGACAATGGGAGAATTAGTGCCTGTATAGCCAAAGAAGCAGAAAAGGTTTGCAGCCAGAAAACAGAAATGCTGACAAAGAAAAAAAGGAGCGTAAACATTGGTATGGCATACACAATGTAGAAAGATTACATTTTTCGAAGGAATAGTGACACCCAAGTAGCTTCTTATTTTGTTTGGATAATGGATAAGGGAATTAATTGTTGTGTAGACAGCTCTCCTAAACTCACTAGTATCAATGTAATTTACATAAAACTCAGAGATGATCATGCTGAACCACATCAATAAATGGCAGCATATCGTCTAACACCATCATATCGGTTTTTAAAGTACACAAAGAAAAGCAATGTTTCATTAAAAAGTGCTTTACGGCCGTGTATGTCACATCCCTTGCTGTTCTTGTGTGGATATATGCAAAAGTTACACTGTCATGTCAGTTGACATTAACAGTTAAAAGGATACACTTTGCACAGACAAGGTTAATAAGCAATGCTATCACACTCATCTCAATATTCCTTTATGCTTTAAGATTTAATAAAAACAAATTCATAAAATGCATCAGTTTCTTTACATGTTTATTTAATCTATGATCCATATTATAAGGACTCAAATCAACTTATGAGTTTATGAAATTTCAAAAAACCTATTTCTATGGTTTCAAATAATTAAATGTGTTGCTTTGAGTATCACATAATGAATAGCATCAGTTTTCCTGTATCTCAGATAAATAAAAGGCTAAAGAAAAAGGAGCTGAATGACTGAATGACTGACTGACTGACTGGCTGAATGGGTATCGGGTGAATGTCTGTTGGCGGTTACACCAGACAGGAGTAATGAAATTGTACAAGGACAGATTTTGTCATTCATATACTTCTAAGCACTATGCATTCATATTTTACTCTTCATGTGATGGCATTGCTCTCTATAACATATCTTATGCTGCTTAGTGCAACTGCTCTGTGTCTGTAATAAAATACAGATAAAACTATTTTGGTTTTGTTTACCTATGTTAACATATTCTAATTAGGCATAATTTTATTAAATGTACACATATGTGCATGTTAGCAAAATGTATATGCACAGACACTGTCAGACTTTTCATGTAATCTGCTAGTTTATTGCTTGAAAATGTTCAGGGACTTTTGTCAAACGGTATTTTGTTTGTTAACAAAATACTGGATAAAATACTTGTGTATATAAATTAATATGCTTTTTCTCTTTTCTTTATGAGAAAGTACCTTAAGTACACATGAAAAAAATATACTCAAAATTCAAAATAAACAAATACTAGCAATATCAAAGAATTAAAAGAATTAGAATTGGTTTCACTCTTTCAAAGGCCAGTTTCTAGTGACATTTTTTAAATGCAAGATGTGATTTCAGATCCAAACCTCCATGGATGATTATGCTTTTCTTCACATGTCATTGTGTTTTTATGTCAACAAATTCAAAATGGCTTATGACTTAAAAAATAATATATATATCTGCCATATTTTTAACTGCAGTGGACAATGCATATTGTTTAGAAATGGAAATTGTTTTATTCTTGGTTTGTAAGCAAGAATAAACATATTTCCCTTTGTGATTTAATAATTAATACATCAAAGGGTTAAAAGAGCTGTAACATATATCCTTATTTCTATCAAAGTCCGACTGAAAACTCAGTCAAGCTTTCTAGGACAAACTCTAGCTGACAAGTCTGGAAGGTGATCCAGTCTAACCCTGGATAATGACCAGGCATGTCCAGAATGGACAGCGTGAGATGTGTGAGAGCAGATAGACAGGGCAGGGAGACACAGGACAGTGAAGTGTCGCAGATGAAACTTGTATTCCATCATCTGCAGCTGACAGAAGCCCAGGAACACAGGCGACAGACTCTCTCTCATTTACCTTCTTTTGGTGTGTGAGAGTGTAATATTGTGTTGGAGTGTGTGTGTGTAAGTCTGTGCACAGTAGAGATTTGCTGGCACTGAGACCTTGGACAGAGGAGTAATTGATTTAGAGAATGTTAAAATCAATTGGCAGACAGCTGGGGTCTGGGAGATTAGAAGTGAAGTATAGGTGGAGTGGAGAGCAGCCGACGGCCCCAGAGCAAACAGTAATCTCAGCATTATAGACCAGGGGGAGATGTACCTGTTTTCTCTTATTTCACTTTCACTCTCTCTCTCTTACTCTTGTTTTTTGGACTGTCGGGGACAGTCCATTGTCTCTTCCACCAATCTTGCCTACGTCTCAGCACCTCTCAGCAGCTTTATTCCCCAGAGGGAGATGGCAAAATAAAATTTGTTGAGAGTGCAAAATGGCCAATTGAGTATCACGTGTCTCAGGGCAAGTAAGGTGTAATTTCAAAATATACCAATCCTTATGCTGCAATCCATTCATCTCTGACAGTTGGAATTTTCAACGTCCTACTTGGAAATCCCAACATCGGCTCATTGGAATAACAATTCCACGACTCTCTGGACATAGAGAGCTTAGGAGGCCAAGTTGAAGCTCACAATGACCCTTGTAATTACCTCCAAAGCCTACAGAGGTATAGCCGTCAGTAAACAGAGGGAGGTCACTAGGATGAATTTCAGGCCATTCGACTGTTTTAGAAACATGATCCATAGATTCAAATCCGCAAGGCGGGAAGGGATTAGGGATACTATATTGTATTGGGCAGGAACACAAGATGCGAGAGACATCAAGGGCATCGTTGGGGTACTTAAAATGCTGACGTAATGTCAACTTTTGCTAACCAGGCTCCATAACAAGTTTGTTTTTATTAGATAGATCGCTTGGTCTATGTCATCGTAGCCCATGGAGAATTCTTCTAGCGGGATGAGGGTATTTATGCTTGGATGAGTGCTGTTGTCTGGAGCAGAGAGGTCGACGATCATTCGTTTTTTCCCCTGATCATTTTCTTGTGGCTATACTGATATGGTGAATGTGATTTCACCAAGTACAACATGTTCCTGGATCAATGTCTTTATTGATCCTGGAACTACATTCCAATCAACCAATCAGATTTCAGGGACACATTTACAGTTTATGTAAAGTTTAGGCTTACAACCAGGGTTAGGTGCTTCTACATCAGTGTTATTCACCTGTCATTTCCCTCTGATTTTAGGGATAATTTATGGGTAGGGATAGGATTAGGACTACATTTTCGGACAGAAATGTTGTTCCAGGATCAACAAAATATTTACTTTACTTTGGCAAAATCACGGTGGCCACACCTATACAGCTTATAGGGAAAAATTCGAAAGGAGTCAAAGGGACTGATCATGAATCCGGACTCCAGCTCTTTAGATATCAAGTTGTCGACTGTTTTGGGTTTGGCTATTGCAGACTGTAGATTTTTGCAAATAAGGCTGGTAGTAGGTAAGCTTTCCATACCTGGATTAAAACCTTCCTTGAAACCTGAGAGTAGATATTGTGTAGATTTCCTAAATTCATGCCCTAAAGAGGAGACAAAGATAGGAGATGACAATCATTTTTTTATTCTTCATTGGAGTTTTCTGAGGAGGGATAGACGGGTATACGGAGCGAGCATGAGCTCCAACACAGAAATGACAAAAATGTCATCCCTGGAATCGCACTTGGACTGTGTTACATAATATGTAGAATTGATGAGTTGGGAAAGGCCTGGATTAGTGTCTGGAGGCAGGATTGAAAAGGGGACATGAGGAAGGCTCGTGTGTGACGGAATTACACAATACACAAGAGACACGTCAGCACCCCAGGAAAACACTGTAAAGCACCAGCTCTAGATCACCCCAATAAGGACATTGATTACACTGGGCAATTCGGGCTGCACATTTGGCTGAAAATAGGTGAAAAAAGACTACTTTTGTAGGAGTGTGACAGTTCAGCTTTGCTAGATAAAGTGTTTATCTAGCATAAAATTATTTCTGGCCTGGGAAATGGACCGTTTGCGGAAGCAACCTCACGCTTGGATCTGCTCCGATAGCAGAGGAGGAATGAATGGAAGGGGGAGGAGGGGGGCCACTTGCAAATGCAGCCTTACGTTTTGGTCTCTACCATGGCTAGATGGATCCGATTGAGTCTGGAAGACAGAAGGAAGGTGTTAAATACAAAGAAGGAGAGGACAGAGGAAGCAGTGAACATCTCACCTAAGGGAGGGGGAAAGGTTAAAGTCACTGTCGGGGTGGCTGTGTAACTGTCAGTCATAATTCGGGTTTGGCCAAGCCCAATGCTGAAAGAACTGACAACGGGAAGAAATAGGAGGCTGTTTTCATTCCCTGGTATTAATTAGAAGATTAGATGGCTGTTTAATAAGTTCAAGTTATTTTGGTAACTTCACTTGAAGTCAGTATATTGTTTGTTTTATATTGAGTTTGTCAGTCTCCAGACTAGTTCTGATTATTGAATTTTTAACGTACTAAAGTTACATTAAAATGACTTCTCAACTTTCCAGTCAAAGTTATTACACTACAGGATAATTAAATCTGTTTAGCAAACTTTTGCAGGCACAAGTGTGTAAAACATGTAAATTATCTTTTCTAGTTGGATAATCATACAACTTCAGCACAAATCATTGCACAGCATTTTTTACAATTTTATTTTATCCATCACAATTTAGCGTTTTTACATTTTTCTTTCTTACTGTATATCTCATAGTCTGAGTATTGAGCAATGAAATTGCCTCTGGTAAAATCGGAGATATCAAAGTTGGAATATACCACATCTGACAAAAATCATTTTCTTAATCTGTATTTCCAAAAAAAAGTTAGGACTACATTTTCGGACAGAAATGTTGTTCCAGGATCAACAAAATATTTACTTTACTTTGGCAAAATCACGGTGGCCACACCTATACAGCTTGTGGGGAAAAATTTGAAAGGAGTCAAAGGGACTGATCATGAATCCGGACTCCAGCTCTTTAGATATCAAGTTGTCGACTGTTTTGGGTTTGGCTATTGCAGACTGTAGGTTTTTGCAAATAAGGCTGGTAGTAGGTAAGCTTTCCATACCTGGATTAAAACCTTCCTTGAAACATGAGAGTAGATATTGTGTAGATTTGCTAATTCGTGCTCTAAAGAGGAGGCAAAGATAGGAGATGACAGATATTTTTTTTATTCTTCATTGGAGTTTTCTGAGGAGGGGTATACGGAGCGAGCATGAGCTCCAACACAGAAATGACAAATATGTCATCCCTGGAATCGCACTTGGACTGTGTTACATAATATGTAGAATTGATGAGTTGGGAAAGGCCTGGATTAGTGTCTGGATATCTGGGAACGGCGGGATTGAAAAGGGGACATGAGGAAGGCTCGTGTGTGACGGAATTACACAATACACAAGACACACTTCAGCAGCCCAGGAAAACACTGTAAAGCTCCAGCTCAAGATCACCCCAATAAGGACATTGATTACACTGGGGGATTCGGGCTGCACATTTGGCTGAAAATAGGTGAAAAAATGACTACTTTCGTAGGAGTGTGACAGTTCAGCTATGCTAGATAAAGTGTTTATCTAGCATAAAATTATTTCTGGCCAGGGAAATGGACGTTTGCGGAAGCAACATCACGCTTGGATCTGCTCCGATAGCAGAGGAGAATGAATGGAAGAGGAAGGAGGGGGGCCACTTGCAAAGGCAGCCTTACGTTTTGGTCTCTACCATGGCTAGATGGATCCGATGTAGATGTTAAATGCAAAGAAGGAGAGGACAGAGGAAGCAGTGAGCATCTCACCTAAGGGAGGGGGGAAAGGTTAAAGTCACTGTCGGGGTGGCTGTGTAACTGTCAGTCATAATTCGGGCAAGCCGAATGCTGAAAGAACTGACAACGGGAAGAAATAGGAGGCTGTTTTCATTCCCTGGTATTAATTAGAAGATTAGATGGCCGTTTAATAAGTTCAAGTTATTTTGGTAACTTCCCTTGAAGTCAGTATATTGTTTGTTTTATATTGAGTTTGTCAGTCTCCAGACTAGTTCTGATTATTGAATTTTTAACATACTAAAGTTACATTAAAATGACTTCTCAACTTTCCAGTCAAAGTTCTTACACTACAGGATAATTAAATCTGTTTAGCAAACTTTTGCAGGCACAAGTGCATAAAACATGGTAAATTATCTTTTCTAGTTTGATAATCATAAAACTTCAGCACAAATGCATTGCACAGCATTTTTTACAATTTTATTTTATCCATCATAATTTAGCGTTTTTACATTTTTCTTTCTTACTGTATATCTCATAGTCTGAGTATTGAGCAATGAAATGGCCTCTATTAAAATAGGAGATATCAAAGTTGGAATATACCACATCTGACAAAAATCATTTTCTTAATCTGTATTTCCAAAAAAAATAAAAAAAATAATCTACACATTCTTTAAACAACATACATTTACTTTAGATTGAAGAAAACTTGTGTAAAAATGAAAAAAAAAAAAATATATATATATATACAATATAAAATACAGCATGTCTTGAATGAAGTAGATTTTTAATACCACTTGGGCAAATGCTTTTTCATTTGACAATAAAGCACAGCCTAAATTTCCTTAAATTCTAAGGATTTTAAGAGGATTTGATTTTCCGTCTCCTTTTCCAGTAAATGTTGCTGTGTACAACAAGGGCCCATAGAGTTTGGGTTTTCAAGTACTTCTCAAGACGAAAGAGGCCACTTAATTTAATGAAATAACCAAGGCTACAGACCAAAGGTTATTTGTTTAATTGTTTTCAGCCCGATAGAACAACTTGAAAATATCCGAACCTTTGTCCCACTGCTGGAATATATCAAGTCTGTTGTCCGATAGATTGAATTAAATCAGCAGAGTAAATCTATCAGTGTACCGGTGGAGAAACAGGCTTTGGAAGCGGACACAGGCAGAAGATATATAGCAATGAGGCGTAAAGAGTGCAGACTACACCATTCACAACAAATTAGTTACATCAGTGCAGAAGTCTGAATACTTTCCCTTCAGCTATTTTGAACCAGTCTGAAGGAATATGATATCTGAATGATGATTTACAGCTAATGTGACCGCAATAATTAACATTATGATGATGATTATCCCTCATACAGAACATAAATATATAATATACATACTGTGGATGGTCAGGATAGCACTGCAGTACTGGCCTTTATGTAAATGTCTGGGAATGTAAATGGGTTTAAGGTAGCTGAATCAGAGTTTCCATCTGAGAAAAGGTTATCGGAGTGGAACGAATATGTTTGTATAGTCAGTCTTAACTCTCACAGGTATTAGAAAATCTTGTTAGGTTGTAGCTTTGTGTGGTTGTCAGTCAAAATAAAGAATTACGTCTATTTGTTTAATACAATATTTCAAGACAAAGCATCTGAAATAGATTTGCAGCATGGAAATCAAACTAAATGGAAAGAAACCTTCATAAAATGTCCATACTGTGCAGGTGTTTAACTGTATTACTCCATCATCTTCAGTACTTTACTGAACCCTTGAATAAATGTTGAATTAAATATTTAAAAACAGGCTTATGAATCTTATGAAGGTTCCAATTCTTCCTTCATGTAAAGTTGAATAGCTTCTCTAAAACAGACATGACTAATAGAATCTGTATGAGTAGATTACGTACCCACAATCTAGACTTTACCATGTCTTCTTAGACCGCATTCACATCCACAAGCCAGAGGATACTCGCAAATCCATGCAGCGTCTTCAAGAAGTCATAGTGTGTGTTTGCATTGTAATAAAAGCTTCATAAATGGTCATCAGATTCTACATTTGGTGTATGTTTCCTCTGTTTCACAGTGATAGCACTAACCACTGGTAATCTATAATAAACTGTTGCAGTTCAAGAAGGTTTAATACAACAGCTTAGTGGGATATTCTCCACAATAGCATTAATTTCTGGATCAGAGAGGATAAACCTTTCACTTTGTAGGGCTAGGACTAACTCTATGAGACTGCCTCAAGACTGGTCAGGGTTGTTTGTTTGCTCTTTATGTTGCAAGTTGGTGGCGGGATCAGATTATTTTTTGTTTGTCGTGATTATGGTAAATCCAGGGCTTGTGCATCTACTTACATATTTGCAAAGCTCCAAAAATTCACTGCAGTTTCCCGCTGAGAGGAACACTAGTGGCAATAAAACACCACCAACTTCTGTTCCCTTTCATACAAATTATGATTACAGAAGCAGATTATCCATTAATAAAGACTTATTTTTATGTGATTCCTTGCACAATACTACTTTATGACCTCAAAACACTTTTATCATAGTGTATGATTTATAAACTAATACAATATGGTGTTTGCATCACATAACCAGCTCTATATGTTTGTCTTTTCTAACATAGTAAACTTGCTCAGTAGCTCATCTGATACAGTGCACTTGGGATGTGGAGCGTTCAGGTAGGAGTCTTTGTGAGACACGAAACATGATAAAAGAGCTGAAAGACTTGTAGATTCAGCTAAATAACATGGTTGTGTTTCTATCTCACGTTTGCTTTTGTTAGCTCTATTGGTTATAGGTTTAGGGTAGGTGTAACGGTATTTTCAAACCCAATAGAATATTAACGTTTAGCGCCGCTCACCGAACTTTGCCAGATACTATCTGCTTGCAACATTATATATTCTTCACACAGTGTGCATTTAATTAAGTGTGTGTGTGTGTGTGTGTGTGTGTGTGTGAGTGGATTATGATGTCTATTAAAGGGATACTTCAGGATTTAGCATTGAGCTTTGTATTAGTAGAAAACCTGTAGTATTTTCGAATTTCCGTGCTTTCTACCCTCATATCCCCCTGAGATGAGAGATTTATGTATTTTTTGTCTGGAAAAAATCGGAGGATTTTTTGGCCAGAGGCTAAAGACTACAGCCAGTAGGAGGAGCTGTCCCGCATGTTTTCAACTCGCCCATAGAGGGTGGGATCTCACTCACAGAATGTACAAAGTGTCAGTTGTCTTTCTTTGGAAGCTAAGCTAGCAGGCTCTTGTTCTGTGGAGAAAGCGGAGTAGTAGGGGTTACCATCCTCTTTTTCCCGGACATGTCCGGCCGTCGAGATCGTCCAAAATGTCCGTTTATGTGATTCCTTGCACAATACTACTTTATGACCTCAAAACACTTTTATCATAGTGCATGATTTATAAACTAATACAATATGGTGTTTGCATCACATAACCAGCTCTATATGTTTGTCTTTTCCAACATAGTAAACTTGCTCAGTAGCTCATCTGATACAGTGCACTTGGGATGTGAAGCGTTCAGGTAGGAGTCTTTGTGAAACACGAAACATGATAAAAGAGCTGAAAGAGTTGCAGATGCAGCTAAATAACATGGTTGTGTTTCTATCTCACGTTTGCTTTTGTTAGCTCTATTGGTTAGGTTTAGGGTAGGTGGAACGTTATTTTCAAACCCAATAGAATGTTAACGTTTAGCGCTGCTCACCGAACTTTGCCAGATACTATCTGCTTGCAACATTATATATTCTTCACACAGTGTGCATTATAATTAAGTGTGTGTGTGTTTGTGTGTGTGAGATGATTATGAATGTCTATTAAAGGATTAGTTCACCTCAAAATGAAAATTTCCTGATAATTTACTCACCCCAATGCCATCCAATATGTTCATGTCTTTCTTTCTTCAGTGGAAAAGAAATAAAAATGTTTTGAGGAAACATTTCAGGATTGTTCTACACACAATGGACTTCAATGGCAACCAGAATGTCAAATGCAAATGTGCAAATCAATGTAGTTTCAAAGGGCTCTGAAGTGCTTCAAAGGGCTCTGCACGATCCCAGCTGAGGAATGGGGTTTATCTAGCGAAACGATCGGTCATTTTCCAAAAAAAACAAAAAATGCTGGTCTGCGACGCACCATGTATTATATTATGTCATCACGTTGGAAAGGTCACGAAAAAATTAAATAAAAATATTAATAATAAATTAAAACAAAGATGTTGGACAATTTTGAAGTTGGAAGAGAAAATGAGATTGATTTTTTTCACCTTTCTCTACCTTTTTGAACCGGAGTACACAGACAAATAACTTAGAAAGATGACGTGACTCATGAGCTTTCCAATGTGATGACGCAATGCGTGGCGCGTCGCAGACCAGCACAAGACGAACAATTGTGGTTAAAAAGTATATACAATTATTATTATTATTAAGACGAACAATTGTGGTTAAAAAGTATATACATTTTTATTTATTTTTAGAAAATGACCGATCGTTTCGCCAGATAAGACCCCATTCCTCAGCTGTATGTCATCACGTTGGAAAGGTCACAAAAAAAAAGAAGAAAATAATAATAATAAATTAAAACAAAGATGTCGGACAATTTTGAAGTTGGAAGAGAAAATGAGATTGTTTTTTTTCGCCTTTCTCTACCTTTTTGAACCGGATTACACAGACAAATAACTCATGACCTTTCCAATGTGATGACGCAATGCGTGGCGCGTCGCAGACCAGCACAAGGTGAACAATTGAGATTAAAAAGTATATACAATTATTTTTAATTTTTTTTTGAAAATGACCGATCGTTTCGCCAGATAAGACCCCATTCCTCAGCTGGGATCGTGCAGAGCCCTTTGAAGCACTTCAGAGCCCTTTGAAACGGCATTGATTTGAACTTCAACATTCTGGTTGCAATTGAAGTCCATTGCGTGCAGAAAAATCCTGAAATGTTTTCCTCCAAAAACTTAATTTCTTTTCCACTGAAGAAAGAAAGACATGACATCTTAGATGGCATTGGGGTGAGTAAATTATCAGGACATTTTCATTTTGAGTGAACTAATCCTTTAATGCAGCAGGATGTTTTACATACATACATTTGTGTTGGGTTGTATTGTCATTCTTCTTGTTCCTGCTTTGTTGGGGGATTTATATATGTCTGTTTATGCGGCAGCAGCATATCTAACATGCTCACATCAGTGTGTCTGTATCTGTTAGCAGAAGCAAGTCCAGTAAAAACTTACTCTGCAGCAGCAATAATAATCAACAGCAGCAAAGCAGCAGATCTAATCCGTCAAGACCAAATACATTAACATTGCCGCATTCATTAACATGCTAAAACTACAGTAGTGGCCAAAAGTGATGTCAGGCTTAGGAAAATTGACATCTTCACCCTTTATTCAATTATTATTAAAAATGTGTTAATGAATTTGTAAGCATTTTGCATGGTTGTGCTTGGAGTCAATTGTTTTATTGTTTTGAGCAGGGCTTGATGAATGAGATTTGTAATGCTGCAAAACTGAACTAACCATGATATCTTCCCCTATTTTTTTTTTTTATTCAATGAAATGGTTCACATTTATATAACCTCTAAAACTTTTAGCAGAAGTGCTCCATTTTGCAGAAACATTTGTTCAGATAGAATGATCATGTTAGGATGTCACACAACACGCTATAAATTTGTGCTGCTTGTCTCCTGGATGTGTGAGGATGTGTCACAGCCCGAACGCTTCTGAAGATTTGACACAGCACATCTGAAGCCATGAAGCTGATGCCCCTCGGAAGCTGTTAGCGTCAAAGGGAATTCTTCTACCGTAATCTCTTATTTCCCCCATATTTTACTGCAGCGTCCAGAATACAGTGATGAAAACAGGACAAAAGACATCACTCTTCTGTGCGAGATATCAAAAGGTCAGGCCTGAGGTTTTAACTTGTTATCTGGTGGGAATTATGGGTTTAGATCTTAGTAATAAGAGTTATCACAGGTACGCTGCCTGTGAATGTGTTATTCTGATGAATGTTGCCTTTAAGATTGAAAAGATTCATCCATCTACACATTGAGCAATCACAAATTGCAAAAGACAGCACGACTTTTACTAAGGTTACGGGTTCTTTTCCTATTGCTGTATCTTTCCTTTGCCAATAAAACATTACAGGTAAGACTGCGGCTCACTGTCACAATGTCTATATCTCAGTAATATCCAATTACACAAAAAGATTGGTTTCTCTAATAGTGGTTTTGCTTTTTATTTTCAATTAGAATACTATGATTCAAAAATGTTTTATGTTTTTGAAAAAGAGTATTTTATGTTCAAAAAGCTGAATTTATTTGATAAAAAAAAAGGTAAATAAAGTTATATTGTGACATAATTATAAATTAAAATAACTGTTTGTTTAAAAAAAATAGACCTGCATAGGGATGAATTTACAATTTTCTAGTCAAGGCACCTTTATTTATATAGTTATTTATATGTTTCAAAGCCGATTTACAGTAATAAACAGGATAGCAATGATCAATGATTTTCAATGCAATTCAAAATTCAATTATCCTACAAATTCCCTGTACTCAAGCACAGCGAACGGAAGAGACTCAAGCGAGTCAACTTTGAGTTGGTACTGGCAGCTGAACCGAGAAGTTCGACACAAGATGAAAGCCGAGCTTTGAAGTAGCAGCATCACGGTATGAGTATCAGTTCTTGCATCAGATGCTCAGGAGGCTTTCAGGGTGAAGTCGAAGAACGACAACATTTAAGTATCTCAGTATCTCCATCAAGTCACTTGGTATCTTCACCGACGTCAAAGTCACCGACATGCTTTACAATATGACCCACCTAGCCCAGCCATATGGCTTGAAGATCAATCCGGACAAGACCATAGTACTGACAATGGATGGCTCGCCAAAAATTGTGCACTTCAATGGATTCCATATAAAACAAAAGTTTGAAGAGTTTGCATGAGTTTAAAGTCCAATCGGCGAAGATTGCATCAGCTGCTGAAATCCATTCAAGAATTGGTCAGGATATGTGTGCCTGGCTCATTTGGTGACAATGGAAAAAGGTCAGTATCGATATTAGGACCAAAATAGGCCTCTTTCAGACGCTGATCCTCCTCATCCTTTTGCATGGATCCAGAACTTGGATCTTACTCAAGCCAGAGCTGAACAAACTTGAGGCTGGTGCAAATATCCGCACTGAAGAAGACGTGGACCAAACACAAGAAAGATCTGAGGAAAATGCTGCTCAAACTCCTCCACCAAGAAGATCACTATCAGAAATTCAGAATCCTGCGGCTCCCGGCACAGTGCCAGCTCAGGACCAGAGTGAAGCGAGAGATGAATAGGGAGTTCAAAAGAACAGGGTTTATTTGAAATAGTGAAAGGACTAGATATAATGAAGATAATTTTTTAAATGAAAGGTGGAACTTGTGTTCTCAAGACAAGGGTATAGTTCATAAATGTCCGGTCAAGTTGTTTCCAGTGCAATAACAGTAAGTATACTCTCTACTGTGTCTATAAACATTATGCAAATAAACTGATGGTAACACTTTACTTAAAGCCTTTATGTGTAATGCTTTATGAAGGTATTCACAATTTACATTATAATGCATTAACTATTTTTATAAATAATTGTAACCAAAGTTAAAATGCATTATAATATTCCCAGATTCCTTGTTAAATCTGAATTTGGTTGTTTGTCATGTATTAATGCATTATCCTTTCTAAAGGCGCATTATAATGTACTATAAATGTGGCTACAATTATTCATTAAACCATACAATGCATAATAAGGTGCATTACAAGGCATAATTAATGCATTCAAAATACTTTTATATTGCATTATACATAAAGGCTTTAAGTAAAGTTTTACCAAACTGACTTAAAAAAAAAGGCTTTAAGTAAAATTTTACCAAAATGACTTAAAAAAAAAAAAAAAAAAAAGAAGAGAATTATTAACTGGAGTCAAATGTGTGAAAACTAGCCCTGGTCACCACTATATTCAGAACAGGCTGATTTTGTATTCATGTTATGCATGTCTGTTTAAATGTACATCAAATAGACTATGCTTTACACAAGTTCTCCGGAAGCAGAAGTTGTTCTGTAATTCCATTTGCTGCGTTTGATATATAATTAGATGTCATTGCCATATGCCACAGAGTTGAAACACAAGCATATAGCGCAGTGTCATGCTAATCTGCTGGACTGTTTCGGCTGATGCTCACGCCTGTGTGTTTTTACATGTGCATCAGCCCTCCAGATTTGCTGGGATTGTGGTTTTGCGCTCCCTCAGCGGGGCGCTGGGAGCACACATGCATGCGGTCCGGGCCGGGCTCGGGGATCCGGGATCGGGGATGTGTGTGCACTGATCCAGAAGATGTCGAGATCACATCACGCAGAGAGCCCTGCTTATAGCTCCCAGCCGCAAGCTAAACGTTTGGCAGATCCGTGCGGTTTATGGTTGTCAGATTGTGTCCCACATGCACAGATATGTAAATCAGACTGACAAATAACTCAAGCCCTGGTTAGAGAGGAGAGGGCATTTGCACTCAGAGTGGAGGCTAATGTAGGGAATGAAGTGAGAATTTATTCAAGTCAAAAAAGGCATCGCTGCTTGACAGGATGGTGCCAAAACCATTCTTCTTTTCTCGGTGAAGAAAATGCGATGCCACGGGGCAATGATGACTTTAATAAAACATTCATGCTGCACTGAAATCCAACTGCATAAACTGCAAAACTTGAGATAACAAATGGTAAAATTATATACGAGAACCCTTACTTTGAGCGTATGATTATGCAGGTTTGTTTCACCAGAGATTGATACTGTTGCTGCTGTGAATTTATGGCATTCATTCTTGAGATTTTGGAAACGTTAGCAAGACTGAGCAAAGATTTCCACTTTAAAATGGATCAAGAATCATCACTAAACTGAACTCAACAATACAGTAACACTACGGGCCTATCCTTATACGCACAGGAACTTGCATAGTTCGAATTTGGCAACTCGTAACATATGTATGATTTAGCAAAAATCATACGAATTGGTACGAATTAGCCATCTCATAAAATTCGTATTCGATAATTCAGTAGATGGAGTTTAAAATCATCCAGTAGTCTCAGTTCATTCAGCGTTGAAGTGAAAGTTCTCTATATATTTATGATAAATATTTGATGCATTATTTCTTAACTGACTCAACTCAACTGACCCATTCACACTAAATGGAAACCTCTAAATATAAAAATACCTAGACGTATTCAGCCAAATTATTTCCATGATACATAAAGGTTGAATTCTTCTGTTTTGTATCCATTCTCAAGAATAATGATGAATAAATGTGGCCCATTTTTCATTGATTTCCTCTTCTTAATCTTATACTTAATCCAATTTCTGGATCTTGGTGGTAAACCTTGCTCTGATTTGTTGCAACCTTGGTTAAAGTTATAGGGTTAAAGGTTGGATTGCTGTGGATTGCCAAATAAACATTCACAGAATAAGGGTTATCATCTTAACATGACAGAAACTTTCTCACTTGAAACCACACAGCAGAAACACTTTTTTTTTGTTTTGTTTTTTTTGGGTGCCAGCAGGCATAAAATATTTGCATTTATTTTTTAATTTTATTTTACATTTGTGTTTTCAGTTCAGTGAAAAAATAAAATAAATTAAAAAAATATATATATAATTTTTTTTGCAAAGATGTTCATCCATCTCTAGGCTGAATATTTTTCAGACTCAAACCACAAAAGGATAAACAGTCAGACGATTATGTAAATACAGCTATAAGATATGAGTCACTTTGTATAATGGGTGCTGAGTGCTTGTACCTTTTTTTTTTTTTTTGCATTGGAAAAGAGACAGAGTCTGTTTTTCAGCCTTGTTTCATTTAACTCATTTGTTGCTTGCTGTTTCTCTGCATGAAATGCAACAAAGGCAAGATATCATTGGTTTCACCGAGTATTGGAACATCTGTGAATGTGAAATAACCCACCCCCCCCCAAAAAAAAACAAAAAACAAAACAAAAACAATAACAAATCTCATGCATGCATATTATAACCACAGACATTCATCAAAGTAACTGTTACAGGCAAAGACTCAACGCATTGTTGCCCATCAAATTTGCTGTTAAAACTGTGAAACAGGTATGATATGATTTTCCCTAGTAACAAACCAGGACATGTTCCTGGATCATCAACATCCATATTCCTTAATTTATGTCAGGAGTGAAAAATAATCAATCTGTAATGTTTGATATTTTGAATAAAATATCAACACAAATATGAATTCTCTTACGTCTGGCTATGCTTTATTTGTGTTCACATAGATGCATAGACAGCAT
>FLSR01000947.1:27189-39615 GCA_900092035.1 Leuciscus waleckii | reverse complement strand
AAGTAAAAAAAAAAAAAAATGCATTGCATTTCTGGATTGTGAATGTTTATATTTTTATGAAAATAAAAAAAGAAGAAGGAGCTCAAGACTCTCTTGATTATTATTTTATTTCAATGGTGTCGTGTTATCCTGTAGCCTATTACAGTGCCTGTACAGTACATGGGTGTGCCTCAAAATCTGTGCAGAACTTTTGTTCCTTCACTTTCTATTCAACCATGCTATGCTGTGATATTAATTATCCTTTAAAGATAATAAAGGGTTTGATCTTTCTGACATCATGATGTTATTGGAGGAGTTTAGCACTTTTTTGTGTTTTTTTCCCCCTGATTTGAGTTGAAAAATGATGTTTTGAAAATTCAGGCCTACTAACTATAATCTGTAAAGAGTTTATGTGTTGTATATTACAAGATAACATTTGATATAACATGAAATACTGATCATGTGATTTAGTGTACTTTTCTCTTTAAAAAGTAATGAATCATCAATTAGTAAGTATTCTAATTTAATTATGATGTTACTATTAATAATATGTATGTATATAAATATACAACATATATGTAGCCTATTATATATATATAATAGGCTATTTAAACATATGTTTTGTGTACATACATACATACCTATATATATACTGATTGTAAGGTGTATTTTTTAGTTTTTTCCCTCATTTTATCTCCAGTGTTTTCTTCTGTGATTGGTGATGTTCTCTTTACGCTGGTGTTTGTGAAGCTCAATCAAGCATTTTGACTTCACTCAAAGATTTAGGCTCTGAATTCAATTTGAGAACAAGGTCCCGCTCGTGGCGAGTGAAAAATGGACTACAGAGATCCTCTAAATGGTGGCCATCAATAAAGGCACAGTGCTTTGCTTTGCATTCATCTTCCTCCCTTAATTTGTTTTCCAGACCTCAGTCCCTCGGCTGCTGACCTTTCAGAGAGACGCTCCTGAAACAGCAGATAGAGTGAGACGCTCTCCTCCGAGGACTCGTGTGTTTATGAAGTGCAGCCCGGGAAGAATGGACTGAATATCACAGCACATTTAACATGAGAGAGACAGTCTGGAGTGATGTTACCATGGTAAAACAGCATACGCTATAGGGACAGTCTCAGGAAACACTGCCATTTGTGTCCGGGAATCTCTCAGGATTATTATTATTAATTTTTTTAATAATTAAATTTTAAAAGGCTATTGCTGAACTCTAAATTCTGTGTTTTATTTTGTTTTTTTTTACACAGTACCAGATTACAGTAGGAAGCACACATGACCTCCAGTATTCAGATGATGATGGTCAGCATATATATGTGCTTACAGCCTCACTCTAGAAATAAAGGTTCAATGGGGTTCTATATAGAACTCTAGGGTTCTTGACTCAATTTTAAAGAACCCTTCATCCCAAAAACGTTCTATATAAGGAGAAGTGTCTTAAATGATAGCATAATACTTTCATGTTTCATGTGTTATTTCATTTTTTTAGAGATAAAAGTAGCCTATGTTAAAATCAGTCTACATGCTTTCATAGACAGCCTAGGAAGTCGGGGAAGGTCTCGATTTTTTAAGAGTCATTACAAGCCGTTCTCACATTAGCAATAAAAAGTGATTAATACATAATAATTAGATTTAACCCCATTAAGGTTATATGTTTTATGAGAGCAGAATGTGCATGATTGAATTCTGCACTTTCACAGAAAAAGCATGTCATTTAAAGACAATACTACACAGCATATTGAAAAAGCATGATTTTTTTCACTTTAATGAAAGCAAAATATAAGCCAAAGTAGTTTTTTTTTAAATATGCAATCAATTTAAATGCAATGGTAATGAATTTGGTGTGCAAATTGGCTGATATTTCAATGAAAAGCATAGTATTTAAAAATGACACTAATGAGAGTTAAGATCATTCATATTCATTTGATTCTGTTTGCTCACAAATGGCAGCTTTTCCTGAGAATGAATATACATAAATATACTAACGAATACACTTATATACATAAATATAAGTGTTTCACATTTTTCTGAAGGTGTTTATACATGATCTTCAGTGTGTTCCCTTAAAAAAATGCACAAAGCCAGATCAAAATGTACAATATTTCTTAATAAGTCTAATGTTCGTCATCTGCTTAAACTCGGACCACAGACTAAAAACAAACTGATCATTTGCATTCCCTGAGAAAAACAAAATACACAAAATCATCCATATTCTCAGTTTGATCTGGGAGAAGGAGATAAATGCCATTCCTCTTTTCATTTAACTGAAAATAGTAACACTTTCACACTTTACAATAAGGTTTATTTGTTAACATTAGTTAACTACATTAATTAACATGAACTAATAATGAAAAACACTTCTAAAGCACATCATTAATCTTACAAACCCATTATTGAAATCAAAAGTTGTATCTGTTAATATAATTAATGGAACATCAACTAACAATGAACAGTTGTATTTTTATTGTATAAATACTGTAACGAATGAATTGCTCATTGTTATTTAATGCGTTAACTAATGGGAGCTCGCTGTAAAGTGTTACTGATCAAAAATAATAGGCATACAGTGACCAGATGGCCAATATTATTATAAATGTTTCACATTATTTCCAATTCAATCAATAGAAGAGATGCAGTACAGACATTCTCTTAGGCCAAAGTCACCCAATGATCATATTAATGACATTTAACATGTTAAAGTAAAGCACTGTTAGTAATTGAACTTGAAATCAGACACCAGAGAGAAACATATGGCAACAAAAGAATCTATTTATTCTGAATATGCATTACCAGTACAAATGAAGAGACCAAAAAAACCTACACCTTGTTAGTTTTTCTTCACAAAAACGAGTTGGAATCAAAAAGACAATAGTTTGCTGTTCCATTTTATTCCTTTTATACATATGCAGAGATCTTAAAAGTTAAAACTTGACAAGAGAATGTCTCTGCGCTTGATATAAAAAAGAAGAAACATTCAAAAACACTGCAGGAGTTTAAAGAACAAAAGACATGCAACAAAGTAAACATTTGATGTTTTACAAACCGCTGTATATGCAAAAAAACTAAAAGCATCATTATATGAGGCTTTTGTGAGTATGGTTCTGCTGGGCAGGCAGTGATACAAACGCCGTGAGCGAAGGATGGATGAGGACTGTCCACGACTCTTCCCGATCTCTCGGATCATCCGTGTGAAGACCGTGTCACTTTACACGGGATATCTGATTGTTATAAAAAGAGCAAAACAAGAGCAAAGGTGCACATCTACATATAGAAGCTAGCGCGCATTCACATTATGCTTGCGAGAAAATAAAAGATATGGCCGCCCTGTAAACAAGCCCAATATGAAATAAGAAACGAGAATCGGCTATTCACAACGGGAGGGCATCAAAAATATATCCAAACGATTTCTGCATTTGTGTGCCATCATTAGCTTTTCCTTTTCTTCTAGAGAAACGCGACGGAACTCCAGCTGGATTTTTGGTTTCGAGTGTATGACGCACCGCGGACATTCGTGAGGAACGCATCCCAGCGCACAATTTACAGCATGAACAGAGTTGAGTGATGTCAACGTAGAGAACGGACACGCCTGGGGTTTTTGGTATCAAAGTCGCCCGGAGAGAAGGCTGACGTGCGACGAAACTATGGAAAAGAAAGCCATTTCACATTTGGGATTTGTTCACTTCTTCTGATTTCCGTTTATTGCATTCTCATGTGCGCTGATGAAGATCCTTCAGTGATGATGATGATGATGATTATGATATATAAAGGGATTCGTGTGTCTGTAAATGAATATCAGACGAACAGAAGTGTGACGCATGTGAATAAGATGCAAAATAACATAATCTTTAAAAATGAAAACTAGACTTGATAACTGCATTACCTTTATTTCTCATTAAAGCAGGGAAATTATGATTTTCCCTTATGTACATAAACATAATCTAAACGACCAAGGGCCAGATTTACTAACAGCTTGCTTTTGGAGGTTAAGAAAACTACTGTCAGGATTTACTAAAGATACGCAGTGAAAAGGCATAGACAGGGTTATTTTTACGGCTGAACTTATGTAGGAGTTTCTCATTATGAGAGGAGAGTGTTTAAATGAATCATGCAAGGTGATTTACTAAGGTTTGCGCTCGTCAGTTTACTGGTATTTGCGCTATTATTCCCCAAAAGCATGTTTAACACAGATGGTAATTTGCGCTGCTCTTGGTAGATTGTGTTGGTCATCATGGAAATGATGTGTGTGTGTGTCGTCAGTAGATCACGAGCAGAACTTTACACACACATCGCCGCTGTTATGGGATTGTGCTCTCACGCTACTTTACCCTGTTTAGTAAATCTGGCCCTCTAACTAGACTGTGGATGTGTGTATCCAACACAACTGAGCAGCTGAACAATGCAACACCTAATGAACTTTTGACTGTCATCCATCCAGAAACCTCCACCTCTACAGGGGCTCCTCTTGGCATATTAATTCATAAAAGTGTAATATAAACAGGTTTATATGAAGTTATGCCTCAGGATACTTTAAACCGGAGAGTTATAATGCTGGTTAATAGAATATGCTATTGGTAGACGCGTACATGTGGGTTTTTATTTTTATTTTTTCAGCAATAATGAGGTGAAGGGGAGAGTCTATAGCAGGTCCACAGAGATCTAATTACAGTTCTGGCATGACTTCATGCTGCCTTACACCTGCCTCAGTCTGAATAATCACATCGACGTATGGAAAGGAGACTAAAGATGGCTAGTCTGTGGAGGCTCTCATAGCTCTCATATAAAGCACAAGAGTCGTAAAGACTACAATGAACTTGGAAAAAAGATTATAATAGCGCGTTTCTCAGGAAAAAAAGAGGGTGAGTAAATAATGAAGTGAATAAATAAATATCCTTTAATACGAGCTAGACGTCTACATTGGGATTCAAATCAACAAGAAATCTTTGTGTTGCGTGTCAAACAGTGCAGAGGATCCTCTCCATCCCCTCACGCTACTTTTGCGTTCCTCCATTCATTAATGCTTTACCTCCGGTTACAGACGGGAGGGATTTTAATGAGCGACGGAATGGAAGATGCGTGTCAAATCAGCGAATACACTCTTGTGATGAACAACCTTCTCAAGCCAGTCTGAATTAGTCTAATGAAGTGTCTCCTGGTGGCTGAACATCTCAATTTCAGATGAAAGTACAGTTTGGATCATTTCCATCTGCCGAGACCCAAAACAAAGTTTTATGCCATCTTGCACTATGGTAATCTTTACACTCCAATTAAGAAACTATTCTAATACACTGTTCCACTTAGAAGCAATGACCATTTTCACCAAACAGCCAAATTATTGGCAGATGATAAGGTTGCTTATGAAGCATTATGTGTGCATTATAATGCATTAAGTATACCAACACGAGGCACCAAAAAAGAAAAATTTTTAAAATCCCCCCCCCCCCCCCCCCGAACGTGTATGATCTCATTAACATACGGCCAGCGAAGCGCGACAGAACGTAAGCGGGACAGAGACGCTGACGAGAAGGCGCACGAAAAGTAAGCGGGGAAGAGACACTGTCCCCCCCCCCATCCCCATCTCTCTCTCTCTCGTTCTCGGCTCGCTGTCAAGCCCATTAGCTCGGCAGGAACCTGATCTGAGCAATGTGCTTGGATTGCTGTCCCGAGTCCACACTCGGCTCCCCGTGTGTCTGTCGTATTGATTTTCCCCTTTACCACACGGCTTGTCGTGTGAATTTCTCGTCGCGCCAAGTTGCCAGCAGCGCCCCTCCCGTTCCCCCGCTTCCCGAACACACTCAGGATGTCCTCCTACGAGCGTTTCACCACGGCTTTATTTTTAGCGTTCGGCTGCGAGATTGTCCGCAGAGTGTTTTTCTCTGCCGCCCTTTGGGGGATAATCAGGGTCAGGTGACTCTGGGGCACGACGAGGACTCATATATTTGCAGCCGGTGTCACCTGTTCTCCCCCGTTCCCGTCAGCGGGGTGTGTGGCTGCAGGTGCCGGGCCGATCTGATTGGATGTGATGGGTTCAGACAGACCCGGGCCGGTCTCGTGTCCACGTCTCGCTGGGCAGCGCCGCCCGTGGCGTTCACGACACACAGGCAATCAACTAAGTGACCACGATTCCCAGACAAGTCCCACTAAGTGGCATTCTGAGCCCTATGGCTTTGAAATAATTGGTAGAGGGCAAAACAAGAGGAAGGGGGGAAAAAAGAAGTGTTTTTTTCTCGCCTTACATTGATGCCCTGCGGACTGTACATCTGGTTTGCTGCGAGGCCGTCACTGTATCCTCCTGTCTGGCTGATAACATGGCGAAGGGTATCCACCTGAAACAAAAAAACAACACGGCAAGGTCAGAGCGCACAAAACAACGCGAGCGCAAGGTCGGATGAAGCGACGCACGCAAACAAAGCAAAGTCAGACGACACGTCAAAGAAGAAAGCAAGGTCAAAGAAAGCAAACAACAATAAAAGACAAAGAAAACACGATGAAACACAGACGTACAAACACAAGATGACATGCAAACAATAAAACGCATTACAAAGCCAGTCTCTACGGCTCTGTTCTGAGACCTCGTGAGCTGCCTATTGTCAGAGACAGCACTTTAACATGTGTATATCCCATACGCTGCCTTATAAGAAGCCTCAGTTGTACAGTAGCACTGTGGTAGACCCCAGAATGCATTGCATCAAACCAAAATCAAAGAAATGTTGATTAAAAATATACTTACACTACGGTTCAAAAGTTTGGGTTGCTAGATCGCTAAGTCTCTTCTGCTCACCGAGGCTGCATTTATTTGATCAAAAATACAGTAAAAACAGTGAAATATTATTACCATTTAAAATATCTGTTTTCTATGTGAATATATGTACAAATGTAATTTATTTCTGTGATCAAAGCTGAATTTTCAGCATCATTAATTCAGTCTTTATTGTCACATGATCCTTCACAAATCACTCTATTATGATGATTTGAAGAAACAATTATGATTATTATCAATGATTATTGTGATGCTTCAGATTTTTGTCAAAACCGTGATACGTTTTTTTCCCCAGGATTCTTTGATTAATAGAAAGCTCTAAAAAAACAGCATTTATTTGAAATAGAAATCATTTGTGACATTATAAATGTCTTTACTGTCGCTTTTGATCGATTGAATGCATCCTTGCTGAATAAAAGTATTCATTTCTTTCCAAAGAAATGTAAAATCTTACTGACCCCAAACTTTTTTAACGGTTGTGTGTATTTCATGAAAAGTATTCATAGAAAAGTTCATGATCAAACTTTCCAATTTTCCACAATATTTGTGTATTGGTTTCGTTAGTAACATGCTAATGTCAAAGTCATTATTAGAGTTGCTGTCTACAGTGTGTAAAGTGGTTCAGATTCAGTCAGTAGAGAGGCAGTTCACAAGGTTTCTTATTTACTTGAAAAAATGATAAAACTGTATTTTGATGGTCCTCTTTAGACTATAAGTACATTAAGTAGTATTGCAACTACATGTCAACTGACTGTCATTAGAGTATTAGTAGACTCTCTGCTTAATATCTGCTAACTCTTTA
Source organism: Leuciscus waleckii (assembly GCA_900092035.1). Taxonomy (NCBI): domain Eukaryota; kingdom Metazoa; phylum Chordata; class Actinopteri; order Cypriniformes; family Leuciscidae; genus Leuciscus; species Leuciscus waleckii. Next base: position 32,071 of record FLSR01000947.1, on the reverse strand, counting down.
ATTTGATGCTCTCCAAACACACTTATACTGACTATAAGTAACTTTGCAAGTACATGTCAACTTACTCTACTAACCCCAACCCCTTATTCTACTCTAATGAGAGTTAGCAGACATGCAGGAGCAACGTTACTTATAGTCAAAGAATGTCTAAAGGGGACCATTAAAATAAAGTGTATACTCAAACACACACACACTCACACACACGAGAGTTCTTAGCCATGCGCTGCAGTGTGTGTTTCTGAGGTGATTGATAGGCACTGTACCTGTGACTGCACATTGGCTCCCACCTGAGAGCCCTGGTACGAGTCCCCGTTCAGAGACTGAACACTCATAAACAAATCGCCAGAGTTTGACATGCTAAAAGAGCCAGCAGAACCTGAGAGGTGCACAAACACGACAGAGAGAGACAGAATAAGCCAGAGAGAATGAGTCTGAAAACTTCCAGAGAGTTTATAGTTAGATAAGCTTTGAGATCATAAAGCAGCCGTAAAGAAGACGAAGAACTGTTGCAAAGCAGGAGAGATTGAGCTGGCAGCAAGAGGAAGCTCGACACCACAGATCAATTCTTAATTATTCTTAATCATTCTATAATAATCGACCAATTGAGAGCAGATGCCATATTTAATTTGATGCAATTTAAAATGTATATGCTGAGCCATCATTTGCATCTCAATTCATTTCTAATCTGATCTCTCATAAAGATGTGTGAAACAATTATTTGCACTGAGAAAAAAAGACTAACTTTTACAATGCATTACATTTTTAACTGTATTTCTTTTAAATGTACACTAGCGTTCAAAAGTTTAGGGTCAGTAAGAATTTAAATTTTTTTTCACAGAAATTAATACTTTAATGCAGCAATAAAGACTTACAATAAAGATATTTTATGTCACAAAAATTATCTTTGAAATAAATGCTCTTTTTATACTTTCTATTCATCAAAGAATCCTGAAAAATAAAATGTATCATGGTTTCCACAAAATTATGAAGCAGCAAAACGATGTTTTCAACATCAGAAATGTTTCTTGATCATCAAATCATCATATTAGAATGATTTGTGAAGGATCATGTGACACTGAAGACTGGAGTAATGATGCTGAAAATTCAGCTTTGATCACAGGAATATATTACATGAACATATTCACATAGAAAACATTTTTTTGAATTGCAATAATATTTCACTATATTATACTTTTATGAATGTATTTGTAATCACATACAAGACTTCTTCAAAAAACGATTTCCTACCGACCCCAAACTTTTCAACAGTCGTGTATTTTTATTGATTTGTCATCTGAAGGATTGACTCCCCTAGTCTTTCCCTCACAGTCTTTTATTTTATTTTATTATTTATGTAGAATTAACTCTCACTTAACTCTACAGACATGTTTAAACGGAGCAAAAAGTGGTTTGTTTTAACAGGACACGTCCTCTGAGTTCCACAGAGAGAAGCAGTGAGACATGGACATGTTGTGATCCGCACAGCACTCATTCTGTTCCAGTATAAACACATCAGATATCTGAATGTGCTACAGCTTGACATGCAGTAAAGTTACACTATAGAAATCAGCTTTACAGCAGCATCGCTACACGAGGTAAAGTCCTGCGCCTCAAAAAACGGTATTTTCTTTCTCCATTCTGTCCCTGATGGAGTTCTGGTTCCTCGCCACCGTCATATTTGTTCACCTTTGTCGCCTTTGGCTTATTTGGGGACATTTAATTTAATATTCAACAATATTATTGATCTACCATTATATGAGAACTGAACTGAGCTGGACGATGACATCACGGTGTTCTCCAGAGCGGCTATATATATATAAATGAACTAAATAAATGACTTTTTTACAACAAAAATGAACCATCACTGAACTTTCTTAAGCTGGACTGTGACGCTATTTACTTCTAGAAACATTATTCTCATGTTATCTCTGTAAAGCTGCTCTGTGTTGTAAAAGCGCTGTGTAAATGAATGTGTCTTGAGTTGAGCAGGAGTCCTGGGCCTCGTGAAGGGTTCGGGGTCTCACCTGCTGAGTTCGGGGTGGACGGGGAGTTGGCCTGACTGCCGTGTGTGGACACACTCGTTGCGCTCACAGCCGTTCTGGCGGCGTACATGTTGGCTTCTTCCTGGAACTTTCCCATGTTCTTCTTGTATCGGATTCTTTTGTTTCCGAACCAGTTGGACACCTGCCCACAAAAACACCATCAAGACATGTGATTTTAAACAGTGTCCTCTTGAACCTCACGGATACAATCATGATGGATATTAAACATGAACAGACATTTACAATGAGGAAAAAATGTTACACATAGTACGCAAATACATGCATTATACTACCGTTCAAAAGTGTGGGGTCGGAAAGATTTTTTTTTGAGAGAAGTCTCTTCTGCTCAGCAATGCTGCATTTAATAATACAGTAAAATATTGTGAAATATTATAACAATCATGAATATGTTTTAAACTGTAATTTATTCCAATGATCAAAGCTGAATTTTCAGCATCATTACTCCAGTCTTCAGTGTCACATGATCCTTCAGGTACTGAGTAATATTAATTAACTACATGTACTTGCTATAGATTTAAGGTAGGATTAGGATTTGGTTGAGGGTTAGTTGCATGTTATTATGCATAATTTACTGTTATTACTATGGTAAATACATGTAACATAATGTAACAATGACAATGTAAAATAAAGTGTTACCTAAAACTGTAACACTGTAACACAGACACCTTAAAATAAAGTGTAACCTAATCATCTTTTGTACATTATAAATGTTTTTACTGTCACTTTTGGTCAATTTAATGCATCCTTGCTGAATCAAAGTAGTATTTTTTTATTATTTTTTTAAATCTTACTGATTTTACTGACCCCAAACTTTTGAACAGTAGTGTATGACGCAATGCATTTTATTTGTATATCTTATCTGATCTAACTACTAAAATACTTTTTCTTTCAATTAATGAATGAATGTCGAAGCAATTAGATACTAATAACTGTAAATCTTGACTGTTTATACGCATTTTAGGTAGGCTACCATTGCAATCAAACGTCTCAATTAAGCCAATTTATAAGGTGATAATTTTAAGACAAAACTACAGTACATCATTCTCATCATATGGCAACACTAAAACAATAAAATGCACAGAAAAAGCACTAATTACACACTTAATGTTCATCCTTTGCTAAAAAAAGTTTACACTATTGCTAAAAAATAAGTGGCTGGTCGATGTCACAACAACGATGGATGTTATGGACAGAACTTGTGATGGCCACAAGGACAGAGGTTTATCCACACACACACACACACACACACACACACACACACTAACATAAGACTAAAACGATCACTTATACCAATCTCAGTATGTCAGTGTGTGCTGGCAGCAATGATCACAGCACACACTGACAGCAATCACTCAACACACACTCACACACACTAACGCCCATTACTGCTAATACACCAGCGGATGAGGCTCTGTGCTAATGATAAACACCATTACGATGAAAAGCTAATCAATCCTGCGGCTAAGCTTCCCTTTCCCGCGAGAGGCTAAAGGTGTTTCTATATTACCAACGGCGCGGCGGTCATCACTCATCCCCGCGAGCCTGACTGAAAACCAGGCCTAAATGCATCATACAATCATTTCAGCTAAATTTATTAAATAGTTTAGAATGCATTATGCATTTAGCGCAGCAGATGAAAAATGCTAAGAGGCATGCGGTGCCGTGCTGCAAATGATTTTGTTTTCCAGTTGCATGAGGTTGAACTCACGTGAGTATTACTGATATATTTCACATGCAAAACAGGTGGAGGAAACAAACATCGGCTGAGTCTCAAGAAGATGGCATGTTTGGACATCACTGGAAAGTGTGCAATAGAAATCTAAGGTACTCTTGAAATCGCATGGTATATAATTATGATAAACATTCAGAACAATGCTACACTGAATAGTGAAGAACCATGATCTCACTATCACTGAACTCTGATATGTTTTAATGGGTGTGATATTTGAGGGCTCGTACCTGCGAGACTGTGATGGAGCATTTCTTGGCCAGCTCCTCTTTGGCCTCATCGCTGGGATACGGGTTACTGAGATGGGAGTAGAAATATTCATTCAGGATCTCTGTGGCCTGTTTGTTGAAGTTTCGTCTTTTCCTCCTGTGCAGAGAGAGAGAGAGCGATGGATCAGATCTTCACAGAACTTGTGTGAGTTTGTTTAGTTGCATCATTCCACTTTCATTTCAACGTTACTGTAAATAGCATATCTGTGCATAGGTAATTCAGTTTATAATTACATACATCATTTCTGTCATTTACATTATTCTGTGTATCTTTTATATTTTTGTACTGTACTGTTTTGTATTATATTTAATTTTAATGCATATTTTTATCATTCCTTTTTATTGACTTTATTCTGTAAGACTGAAAATACTGGTTGAGGCCTGATTGATGAGATAAAAGGGCCCTGCTGGATAATTAACATTCGACCTCCCCATACAACCTCACTTCCTCTCAGAAACAACAAAGAACTCACACAAGAACATGGTTTAATGTGAATGTTTATCGTTGACCGTTATGTTTTTGGTGTCATTTGAAATGTCTCAAAGTGAGTGGTACAGATATCTCATATCCAGATAGATAAAATAAAAGGAAAAAAGGTTTAGAGAAGTTTAGAGAAAACTGGTTCAGAGATAAGGCCAGATAATGGCACCCCCCTTTTTTTGGATAGAAGGCATTTGAGGGTGGTCTCCCCCATCCCCCATGTCACCTGGTCAAAAGACGATAAAGGAAGGTGTTTGCGCTCTCTCAGGGCTCTTCTTGGCTGGACGTGGATTGAATAGGTGGTCTATCTCTTGCTCTCTCTCTCTCTTTCTCTTTCTCT
>FLSR01000947.1:7761-27115 GCA_900092035.1 Leuciscus waleckii | reverse complement strand
ATATATATATATATACTGTATATATATATATAAACACACACACACATACACTTATACATATATATGTATGTGATTAATCAACTTGACAGTACAAATTTTTCCCTTACTTTATGGGGAATATACATTTGATCAATAATGGCATACCAACTAACTACTGTAGCTCTTTACTGAGAGATAGCTTGATACAAACTGAATATGCAAACCTTGTAACCCCATTTATTTGACTTTATTTTACTTTGATGTTTATTGGAAAACCACAAAACTGCAAATTAATCTCAATCCCAAATGGTAACATGAAATGCATAAACTACATGAAACAGGACATTTAATATTTAGTTTGACCTCCAGAGATTGACAACTTAAGAAAATAAGAAAGATAAACTGCCTTCCTATTTCCACAGGATAAGGCACGTATTCCTGAAAAGGTGCCAGATGAATTCAAACGAGATGGAAAAGAGGAATAAAGCAGACCGCACACATACTCGAAAGTGAAGAGCTTTAAAACGACAGTAAATTGAGCTTTGGGTGCCAATGAATTCAACCTCCTCTCGGCATCACTCATCTGTGGGTTAAGAGTGTGCGATTGGAGCTCGTCTCAGGGGTTTTACATATGCAGCACTGAAGCGTGAGCCGATTTCCTCCCCAAAACCCCTCTTCACTAAATGCAAATGAGCACAGCATGGTCTCCGCCGAAGAGAGGATTAATCAGAGGAACTGAGCATGCTCCAAAGACACAGAGAATGGGTTCGGAGTGCTCGAAGGAAACATGAAGCTCATTTAAATGTTATGCCTCCGACTCCAGGCTTCCAGTGCGATTTATCCGCAGAGAAATGTATGCAAATCCCAGGAACGTTTCAAAGAGAACAAGCGATTACATTGAGAAAGGGATGGACTCAACACGGCAAAGCGTGTGTGGGTTTGGATGTGGCCCTGAAAGCGCGAGTCTGGGACCTCGAGTCCCCCGGGAAGGATCAGGAACGGGAAAACACATGTGTAAACAGTAAACAGCGGGAGCGTTTGTTTACATGGATGTGGTAGTAACAGGCTTAGAGTACAATGGTGTCTATGCTAATATAAGTCTCTCTGTTTGTCCCGAGGTTTACCGCAGTACGCTAGCCTGGGTTTCCCCATGCTGCCTTTTATTCACGCTGCTAGGCAGCCTGGATTCCATGGACCAGATTTTCGCCTCAGCGAGGGGACCAATCACAGAACGGGGAGGGAGCAGCAAGACGATGACGACGTCTATGCGACTGTCACCCCTAATAACGCTAACCTCTCGGATAAACTTTTTTTTTCGATAAAAACATGTCTGTAGAGTGTCCATATATACCTTCTACCCTCATGTTTGTCTGCACAAACGGTAATATCGCTGAACGCCATCGTGTACACATAAATCTCTGACCCATCGTCTTCTTCCTCGTCGAATTTCTGTCGCTCTACATTCGTCATCTGGTATAATTGACACGATTGGCTATGAGCTACGTACAGGCGCATTTGATAGACATTAGTAGCGCCCAATAAACGGCTCTGGGCATTCGTAAACCACGCCTCAAATACGAGAAAATGAACATGTGGTTCCCAGACCATGTCTCAATGAGACGAGGTCTGACGTTAGCCAGGCTAGCAGTCCACCGGATCCAGGCCGTATCGTGTGTACACTGCAAATACATATACACACACATATGCATACATCTGTTGCGCACCAAATCCTCCATCATCGTCCTGTCAATCATCTCTCCTTCCTATCTTCATGTGATAAGTGAAATCTGATGGACTGTAATGTAACCGAGTACCGCAGCAAGCCTAACCATGTCCCTTCCGTGGCTCCGTAGAATGTGTTATTCATTTTCCGTGCATTTCTACACAACCTTTTCTATGTAAATGAGGCGTATTATGGATTGCACCTCATTCAAATAAGCAAACAGATACGGTATGCTGGACAAATGCATACATTAATGTTATGCAAGTTGTTTTGGAAACTAAAAGCATCTGCCAAATGCATGTGTTTCTGACCTGGCGTCGAGGAAGCGTGACCTGAGGATCATCACCGCCTCACAGGTGCTCTGCTTCAGCTGCATCTGGATGGAGCTGAACTTGCGGTGGATGATGCCCACCATGCGCTCGATCTCTTTGGGCGAGATGGGCCGTGTGCGAGACTGTTCCCTCAGCAGGTTCATCACATGAGTCGTGAACTCGTTACACGCCTGGACAGAGGGAGACGGAGACAGACGCATGTTACTATAACAAGCTATGCTTTAAAGTGACCACTTAAGGGGCTCATTTATTGGAAAATTACATATACACACACACAATAGTGGCCAAAAGTGATGTCCGGAGGGGATGACCGTACAAGTTCGAATAAACCATCAAAATATGAGGACAATATTTTAATTATGAGGGAAGCACAAAACACTAAACTTGGTCATGGTATTTATCTGACAACATTATTTGTATAACTACAGCTACAGGTTTTATTTTACTATGCAAAATAAATAAAAATGCATAGAAAAACAAAAAGTTCACAGGAAAACACATTGATTACAGCACAAACCAATTGGTGGTTCTCTTGTTTTTGCATGTGTTCATCATTTCTTTGAATAACATCCTGGCCAAAAATTATGTCGGCACAATTTGGCTTGTTTCATTGCGTTATCACAACTAAGGACAACTACGCAATATGATGAAAAGATCTTTAACAATTTCTTATTAATATTTGAATAAAGGGTGAAGGTGTGAATTTTCCAAGGCTGAACATCACTTTTGGCAACTACTGTATATATAATCTGTGTGCAATCATACTTGGTAATAAAACTCATTATAATTCTGACTCTGACTCTTTCAGTAATTATATGTTATGACATCACAAGGGTGAGCTCATTAACATATGAACGCCCACATTTACATATCAACAACAATTCAGTATTAGGCACCTTTTACGGCAGTAACTCTTTTCACTCATTTTACAAGTGAAAAGGTTAGCCAATCACAACACAGCTCATTTACATACAGAAGCAAAACAGTCTGGTTAACTCAATGGTCAGAGCAGATGAACAAAGGTTAAGAAGAATCCTTGACTAACTTTAGAAATGTAAATTTTATAAAAAAAAATATATTAAGAGCTTATTTCTATTTTAAAATATGTAAACTTTATATTCATCAAAGAATACTGTTTGAAGTTCGTACTCGTAAAAGAACCACGAAAACAAAGATATATCACGGTTTACACAAAAATATGAAGCAGCTGTTTTCAACATTGATAATAATCAGAAATGTTTCTTGATCATCAAATCATCATATTAGAATGATTTCTGAAGGATCATGTGACTCTGAAGACTGGAGATGCTGAAAATTCAGCTTTGATCACAGGAATAAATTACATTTTAATATATTCAACATAGAAAACAGTTATTTGAAATACCAATATTTCACAATATTACTGTTTTTATCAGCAAATATCAGCCATACTAGTAAATACAATTATATCTAATTATAACGTCAATATCTCTGCATTCATATTGCAGATCCACTCGTGAATCCTGACTGAAGGTACAGATTATGCTAGAGAACTGGATGCTGTTTAATGTAGTGATGTCCATATAAACTCATTCATCTCTCGAGCCCTCATTCCTCCTGAGCAGATCCTTCTCGAGTTCATTAATCACGCATAAATATGAGTCGTTACGCTTTCAATATTGTGACTTAATTCTGAAATGGCCTCATTGGCGTGAGATTGTCATTACTCACAGAGAGACACAAACAGATGAGTAGGAGAGCAGAGCGTGTCAGGAGAACCGGGGCTCATGGCAAGACGACAACAACAGTTACAGAAGGGATGATGAAGGACGTTTTGGGTCTTGTGCTGGGTGGTCCGTGTGTGTGTTTGTGCTCCTCTATGACAAATATGAATGTGCTTTTGTGAACAAACACACAGAGGACACCTGGCCCTGTCCCAGAATGCATTTCAGTATATCACCTCTCCTATGTCCCGACCGTTCATCATCACAGATGGATCTACTGTCCGACCACGCCGAGAGCCGCTACAGCAGAGACTGAGGGCCCTATTTTAACAATGTAAGCCATAGTCTAAAGCTCAGGTGCAAGTGCACTTAGGGTCGTGTCTGAATCCACTTTTGCTAGTTTAACGATGAGAAAAATGGGCGCATGGTCTAAAAGGGTTGTCTCTATTCTCTTAATGAGTAATGGGTGTGTTTTGGGCGTAACGTGCAATAAACCAATCAGAGTCTCATCTCCCATTCCCTTTAAAAACCAGTTGCGCTCGTGCCATGGCGGATTCGCTATTTACAAGACGGAATTTGCAAACGGAAAGACTGAACGCTTCTCTAGCGAGGAAACGGATCTGCTCGTGCGCGAGGTTAAAGGTTAAAGCACAAGCAGACCATCTACGGGACAAGTCGGATTCCACCATATCTTTATGTACACAATATTAATCTTTTACATTGTAATCATTTCATTTCTAATATTTGCCATGTTTGTGTGCTAACTGTGTGTCCCTGTGTGTGTAATAAGCAGAGTGTACGTGTGTTGTGGATCCGCCTATATGCGTATTTTAATAATGCACCCTTTAAATAACAAAACAAATACTGCGCCATTGACTTTAGATCAGGTTTTAGTTGGTCAATGGCTCAGTCTATTTCAGTTTCCTCAAAATGTGCCTGAACACACACCACGTTTTCAGACCAGCCGCTCATGGGGCTAGCAATGCATTTGCTATTTAAACAACGGGGCGCAGGACAAGAAAATGATAACTGCGTCAGGCTGAAACTAGCAAAAAAACCTTGCGTCATAGGGCATAAGACTCTCGCTTAAACATGAATCATACTCATGATGATGTTGATGCATCTTTAACCATTGAGCACCACATTCACACACATTCCTTCAGGAATTTACTTTTAATAATTTAAGAAAGATTCTAAACAGAAAGTTTCATTTCAAGCCATTGGATTACCATATTTCCGGAATATAAATGACATTTTTATCATCTGAAACCTGCTACTTATATTCCATAGACACCTAATGCAATTAAAGCCCAGGCATTTGGATTCATGCCGAATGAAAGACGTACATGAGCTCACGTTTATCGTATCGCTCATTTCACATCGCCGGCAGATTCAGTTTCGCGCGAAATAAGATTGGTTTAGGCATGGCATTTATGATAAACATTGTTTATGATGAATGACACGTTTTATAGTTTTCAATCATGTTCTGTTCTGAATACTGTTATATGTAAAAGATGTGTTGTGGAATGAGTGGAACTAAAATACATGTTTATAGTGTTTATAACGTTTGCAAAATTTTAATTTTATTTACTGGTATTTTACATTATGTCATAATAGTGTGTGACTTTTACACTGACACGACTTATCTGTGTTTCTGCTGACAACAAATGCAATTTTGACTTTACTGGCAGGTGTGACTCGTTCCCAGAATACATTTTTTTTTAAAGTATAACTAGAAATAATTATATTCACTATGAAAAATTCCAGGACTTTCTAAGATTTTAAGAGAATCAAGATAATAAAGAACCATTTAATAAAAATACCAGTTACCAGTTGTTAACTAAAACAAAAACTATTAAAAATATTTATGTTAATTGAAATAAAGCTGAAAAATACAAATATTAGTTAATGTTGCCTTGGCAATAAGCTGAAATAAGTTTAAACTATTAAATGGAAATAAATAAAACTATTACTAAACTAAAACTGAAATAAAAATAAATCAAACCAAAATAGCAGTAATAATAAATCACATAACAAAATGACAAAAAAAAATTGGACTAAAAATGTAAAATAAAAGCTAATTCAAAATTGTCAACCATTATGTTAATTTGAATTCAGTTCTAGGACTTTTAGTTTGTTGTCATTCTTGTTTCGTGTTCCTTGTTCCTATTTCCCGCCACCCATCAGTCACAATCACTAACACTCATCACAGCTGTTCACCGTTCAGTTAATCATCTCTGTGTATTTCAGTGCCTGTGTTCTGTTCAGTGTCTGTGTTGCGTCAAGTTCGCCTGTCTGTTGTTATATTGTTATTAAAACCTCGTGTTGGAATATCTTCGTCTTTTTCGCCTGTTATATATCAAAATATATATCAAAAATATGATATAAAATACAGTACATGCAGAACCTAACCTAACCTACTTTGACGAACATGTCTGTTGTAGTTCAGATGAAGAACAGTGTTTTCTGCAGAGCTACTGAATCCACAGAATGATGCTTCAGCAGAGTTGTGCGCTTGCGGTCTGAAGCCAATGTGATGAGACAGAAAGACTCTGACTCGGTGAAATGATACAACAAGACAACAAATAGCCGAAGCGTCTTTCTGTTGCACTGTCCTCTCCAGCTGCACGCAACAGCAAACACACAGCGAGAGCAGAGCGGTCTGATTCATCAACCAATGAGGCCTTCTGTCTAACCAATCAATTAAGAGGCTCAGAAATATATGAATCGATCTGATGACTCACTCACTCAATGATTCAGTCCAAATGAACGGCTCTTAAAGGACAAGTTCGGTATTTTACACTTAAAGCCCTGTTTACAGATCGTATCTGATGAAATAGAACGGTTAAGATTAAAATTTGGACACATGCTGCTGTCCCGAGAATTTTAGGTTTATTTCGCTTCACCCCCCCACCCCCACAATGGTTGTCTATGTGCACTGGAAGATTCCGTCCTAAAAACACATTAAACTTTCGTTTACAAAGACGTGAAACTCACCGAGTGGTCAGGGGGTGTTCACTGATATGTTCCATCAAAAATCGCTGAAAAAGATGCATTCCAACAGGTTTTATCGTAGTTTTTGTCCAACTCCATTGACTTAATAGAACGTGCTGTGAGACCGCAGCACCTTTACGATATTACTCCGCCGCTTCTTCTTCTGCTTCTTCTGTGTATTCAATGAAATGCCCGTGGTTTGCTTGCAACTGGCAAAGGTGCATTATCGCCACCAACTGGGCTGGAGTGTCTATTATTCAAGCTCTCAACGGAAGAATCACGGGTGTGACGCGTTTGGAAAAATAGGTCCACAAAAGCGAAATAAACCTAAAATTCTCCGGACAGCAGCATGTGTCCAAATTTTAATCTTAACCATTCTATTTCATCAGATACGATCTGTAAACAGGGCTTTAAGTGTAAAATACCGAACTTGTCCTTTAACATTATATTTTCTCCTTGCATCTCTGAAGGAATGACAATATTTTTGAAGCATCTGATAGTGGAGCATCATCGATTGTTCAAGGAGTTGTACCCTTCTAGGAATCTGATTCCAAAGCACCACCTTATGATTCACTACCCTGAATACATCAGGCAAATTGGCCCATTAATTCATGTATGGACTATGAGGTATGAAGCAAAACACAGGTTTTTTAAGAAAAATCAAAAAAAAAATTCAAAAACCTGACCAAATAAATTTGGCCGATATATTAAAGCCGATAAATAATGGATTATTTCCTTCAGCTGAGACACTTTAGATGTGCACTGTTCAACATGATGGTTTTGAATTGCTTGAAATATGATTGGAATCACTTTAAAAAAGGAAAATCCAGTAAAGTGCAACATTAGCAGCGCAAATCTGTCATATCGGCTACATAAAATTATAATGAGAACATCATAATTGACATAGCTTTTAAGGGTAAAACTTTTGTTTTTGTAATCAGGCTCTCAAAAATTATATAATAATTTGGATTTAGATTTAATCTGCCAATATATCGGTTATCGGCTTTCAAATATAAAGAATTATTGGTTATCGGTATCGGCTAAAATGTTCACATCGGTGCATCCCTAAGCATAGTTTACGCTAAAATCCTAGTTGCTTCTGTAAACTTCACGTAGCATCTCCTGCAAAAAGCTCTCAGAATGCATCACTGATTACTTTGTACAGTATATGTGATTATATCACATTATTACCATGTTGTTCAGCATGGGAATTTGGCTGTTGGCTTTTGCAGGCTTGCTGACCTGTTCGTATTTCTCCAGCTCGGTGTGTAGATCTGGCGTATCTGGGAGAGTTGGCTCTGTAGTCGGAGTGTTCTGCCGAGTTATCGGCCCCGATTCCTCCTGAAGCCGCCGCCGCTGCCGCCGCCGCCGCTGATCCGCCGCCTTTCTCCGGTCCTGACACGCCCTCCGCCAGAAGCATGTTGTCCAATCGCATCAGCTGGGCGTCGGGAGGCTCCTCCTCCTGCGCGCCACGGATACTCAACACTGGAACCAAACAAGCACATGAAAAGGATATTCAGACCAGACACTTTAAAGGGGACATATGTGACCCTGGACCACAAAACCAGTCACAACGGTCCATTTTTGAAATTGAGATTTATACATCATATAAAAGCTGAAAAAATAAGCTTTTCATTGATGTGTGGTTTGTTATGATAGGACAATATTTGGCTGAGATACAAATATTTGAAAATCTGGAATCTGAGGGTGCTAAATATTGAGAAAATCTCCTTTAAAGTTGTTCATTTATGTTGGCGATTGTGCTGCATTCACTCACAAAAATAAGTGTATATATATTTACAGTAGGGAATTTACAAAATATCTTCATGGAACATGATCTTTACTTAATATCCTAATGATTTTTGGCATAAAAGATGAGGCTCCTCCTCCTATAGTGGATGCTCAACACTATAACCAAACAAGCACATGAAAAACCTATTCAAACCAGACACTTTATATGTGACACTGGACCACAAAACCAGTCACAAGGGTCCATTTTATGAAATTGACATGTATACAGAATCTGAAAGCTGAATAAATACGCTTTCCATTGATGTGTGGTTTGTTAGGATAGGACAATATTTGGCCGAGATACAACTATTTGACAATCTGGAATCTGAGGGTGCAAAAAAATCTAAAATTCAAACCAGAGACTTTAAATACACCGAGTCTGACACGACGGGTCCGACCTCATCGATCCACAGAGAATCTGCTCTTCCTGATAAATTGCCTTTGAGGATAAGGTTATTCAAACCAGAGACTTTAAAAGGGGACATATCAAGAAAATCGGCTTTTCCAGTGTTTAAGTGCTATATCGGGTCCCCGGTGCTTCTACCAACACAGACAACGTGAAAAAAGAGTGAAACCCAGTAACTTTGTTTTGGTGAGCCTTTCTCTGAAAGCATGCGAAATATACGCCGATCAGATTTCACTCTCCTTCTGACCTAGGAAGGGGATCTTATTATAATATTACCGGCCCTTAATCTGCACGTTTACACCCACGAAGCCACCATTTGGTTAGTGTGACCAGTTCTAACGCAATGGCACAGCTGGAGCAAAGCCTGTAAACGGTTCTGTAGTTGAGCACAGACGAGCACTGAACACTATTGACCAAAACATGTCACAGCTGTCTTATTATATAAAGACATCAGGCAACTGTCAACTTGTGTAAAAGTTAAACATGACGATGAGAGGAATCAATGTAACTCCACAACAACTACATAAATGTATATCCACTAACCATTGAGAAACGTCCAGGAGCGTCTAACAGTGAAACTGTTCTGAGTCTCTCCTTTCACCTTTACATATACCGAGTCTGACACGACGAGTCCGACCTCATCGATCCACAGAGAATCTGCTCTTCCTGATGAATTGACTGTCTAAAAACAAAAACTGGCCCAGGCTGCAGTTGACTTTGCCAAGTTGTATGATGATATAATAAAACTTCATCTAATTCACGTCATGAGCTTCCCACTCAGCGCTGTAGATCTCAGTACGAGTATCCCTGCGCTCTCCGGCTTTGACACTAGAGGGCCTTAGTGTTTATATTTTACATCGGATTGACCATCTGATCTTCAGTGTTAAAACACAGACACACACGACCATAGACTGGACACACACTTAAACATACACACACACTCAATTAGTTCTCCAATGAAATCAAGTGCTCTTTAATTCATACCATAAATAAATGAACTATTTCATAAAGAAACTATTACTTTTTTGTCACTTTAATTGACTATATAAATATTTGATATCTTACATAAATATCAGAAATGATACTATAAATATAATACTATTTATTATAAGATCTACAATGTTATCATTATTATGTAGATTTTAAACTTTATTACTAATCACATGATATTTTTCACTCTATTTTTAGTTCCAATTCAAATTTGAAATGCAAATGAATGCCACATCTCAATATAGATTCAGGGACTGAACGGTAGAATATGAAAGGCTTTCTCAGTTCAGCACTGAATGGCACACAATCCTGCTGCCAGGTTTGATCTCCCTTCCATTTTAATTATCAGTGACATTCTCCTCTCTCATCCGACGTCACATCCAGTTAGCGAGTCAGAGGTAGATGTAGTAATTTCCTCACAAGTTCTGACACATGGGCAAAAAAAAAAAAAACCCACGACATTGAGACTTCAAGATTAACGCTGATTATGGGGCAATGCATTGTCTGGGAGTGAAAGGAAACAGGGAGGAGAACACTTCATTAATCCAGAGACAAAGCCCGCGCACTGGAGCATTAACCCAGACCACTGTGGCCCGGTGAGAAAGAGGCCGGCTGCGTGGCCATCGGGAGGGGGAACGCGACTCTCGCCTCCTCTTTAAGTCAAAATGCAAATGGAAAGACTGTTGGCGAGCAGGAAAGGTCAAGAGTTCACGACTCGGGCCCAGCGGGAGCCAGACTGCGCAATTCTGTGTTGCTGAGCTTCACGGGCCCGAGAAACATCCCGTTTCATTAACCAACGCATTTCATCCAACCTGAAATGGTGGTTTGGCTTCAGATGGGCAGAATCTCACCGCCTATGCAGATGACATGGATTAACATCATGTGTCTGAGTGACCAAAAATCTAATAAAATCAAATAAGTAACATAAGATATGCCATGGATTAACATCATGTGTCTGAGTGACATAAAATAAAATAAAATAAAATAAAATAAAATAAAATAAAATAAAATAAAATAAAATAAAATAAAATAAAATAAAATAAAAGATGGCATGGATTACCGTGTCTGAGTGACCAAAAAATAAATAAAAATACATACAATAAAATAAATTTAAAATAAAATTAAATGGATCAACATCACATGCCTGAGTGATCAAAGATCAAATAAAATATAAACAAATTTGTTAAATATAACAAAATAACATGAAATAAAAACTACAAAATAAAAACATGAAATAAAACAAAACAACAAAATTAAATAACATTAAATTAAATAACAAAATAAAATAACATTAAATAAAACTGAAAGAGACTTAAATAAAATAAAACAACAAAATAAAATAAAATAAAATAAAATAACATGAAACACAACAAAAACAGAATAAAATAAGATAATATTAAATAAAATAACATTAAAATAAAACAACATTAAAATAAAACAACAAAATATTGCAACATTACAATCTAAAAACAAAATAATGATTTTTAAAGTAATAGTTAAATGCAAAAATAAAATAAAATAACACGACACCTTTGACAAACGAATGCCCAGGTAATGTAGGTGATGTAGGCTAAGTTTGTATTGAGTCTGTGTTTTTTTCACACATTCTATCCTCCGTCAGGTGAAAATTGTAAATCTGATCACCTATTAGAGTAACAGCACACCTCTGATTAAGACAAACCTTGAGGAATCATTCATATCTGGAGCACAAACACCACTCACAAAGCAATCCAACACTACGCCATAAAGCAGGTGTTTCTTGTTTGATACAGCTCCTGTGATTTCACTCGACTACTGAACAAACACACAGCCCAATGTAACGCGGTTTGCCTGAAGTTCACAACTCATAAACAGCACATTTAAGACCCCCAGTTTGTTAAAGCACTAAATCAAACCAGTTACTGTGAAAGACTGTTAGTTGTGTTCATAACCTGAAGTGTCTAATGCACCGAGACACTCTCTGAGCAAGAACTCGCAGAAGTTGATTTCCTAAAAAATGAGAATAAGGATCCTATCACACAAGTTTAGCACATGTTTTACGGCACTTTTAGAAATAAAAACATAGACTGTGAGCACAAGGGAGTCTTGACAGAAACTCAAGGCCAACAGAATTCCTCCCAACGTTATAAAACGTCTAGACTGTCAAGCGAAATGGAACATAAAAATTCCCCCCGTTCAGAAACGATTAGCTCTCCCTCTGCCAAGTCCCGGTTTCACATTCACGGGTGTTTATTTTACTTGGCTGGATGAATCTCCACCATCAGTCTGTTAAAACCCAAAGCTGTTTGGCCCGTGATGGACACAGAACGAAAAACTCAGAGCCAAACGCAATACGATATACACGTCTGAGAGAAAACAAAATGGCACGGAATCAAAAAGTCAATGGAAAGAGAAAAAAGATTCTGAACATACAAGCATGAAAACCTTTATGGAGAACCATAGAAGTTTCATGAGGTCATATAGAGCAATACTTCAAGTGCTATAAAATCAAAAGTCAGGTTTACAGGCGTGCTGTAACAGAGCGATCTGTGGCGATCACGTGACCCGATCATGTTTATAGGTTTGCACGTGTTTGTAAGAAAGGGAGATTTCCTGATGTGGTTTCACTCGAGAAACACACGCGGGTCCTGCTCGACTACAGCATCTGTCGGGACAGGAGGATCCGCCGTTTGGGCTCGGGTGTCATCCCTCATTGACAGATGATTGTTACCCAGAGCAAAAGACCAAACATCGACAGACCAGCTGCTCGAATACAGTCGTCTGCACATCCATCCCACCAATCAAACGCTGCCATTTTCAATGGGTTATCCTGCAATAAAATGATTCACACTCTTGGCTTGTAATTGTTTTAAATAATATTTCATTATATCTTCTGAAGAAAATGAGTTTAGGCTTGTAATAAAAAAAAAAAATAGAAAAAAATAAGAAAAAAATAGGAAAAAATTTATTTGCAGAACAAAGTCAGATCACACAGAAAAATACCAGAACTCTCCTCAACAAGCCGTGTGATTTGAAGAGTCATTCATATCCGTAGCACTAATGGTGTGGGACAAGTGATGAAGTTTAATATTTGGGGTTTGGGTTTGTCCAAATACGGTTCTTCTAAACGAGCTCCATTTTCTAATTATTTCCTTTATTTCTTTTCCATTGATGGATTACTCTTTAAATAACAGTCTTTTGTGCACTTACTTCCACTTGACACTTGGCTGAAGAGTCCGACCGCACAGATAAAGCGCACGCAGGAATATCCTACAAGACCACGTCTCACCGAGACAAATGATGATTTATTTATCTCTCTCGTAAACTAGAGCACATAATTAAAACCACTGAATGGATTATCTTAAATAAATACAATTAAGCGGGATGAGAGAGAAGGGTCCTGCATGCACACAATGGGCTTGGCTCTGGGTCATAATTACACGACTCACTGAAGGCCACTTTACTCCATAATGGCAGGCTAATTGATTCCTGCTAATATTTCCCAGTGTCGGATCTGCATGATTCCTTCCAGCAGGGCGGCGTAACGCCTCGGAGAAAACACATCTCTCGCCTTGTTAACGTCGTCTTCTCCTTTTCTCCTGAAGAAGCTTTTTCCTCATCATTTTCTCTGCATTCAGAACCAACCAGCTCAATCACAACATTATAACACTTCATCTGAAGTGCCAGTGTTTGAAAATCAGATAAAAACGACTACATGTGACGACAAGGGTCAATTTTTTGAAATTGTGATTTGTTTGTTTTGATGTATGGTTTGTTAGGATAGGACAATATTTGGTCGAGACTATTTAAAAATCTGGAATCTGAGGGTGCAAAAAAAAAGAAAATGTGCATTTTTGTTCACAATTTTGCTGCATCCACTCACAAAAATATATATTTTATATATTTACGGTAGGAAGTTTACAAAATATCAGTACCGGACTCTTCGGACTCTTCCGAATATCGGACTCTTCAGCCAAGTGTCAAGTGGAAGTAAGTGCACAAAAGACTGTTATTTAAAGAGTAATCCATCAAAAAATGGATGGATCTTTACTTAATATCCTAATGATTTTTGATCCTAAAATCGATAATTTTGACCCATACAATGTATTGTTGGCTATTGCCACTAATATACCCGTGCGACATGTGACTGGTTTTGTGATCCAGGGTCACATATACGTACTTCCTTTATGAAGGAACGAGCAGCTAATCCCATGAATCCCATAAAACTATTGACCATAATTCCTTCATTAAGATATGAGATCAAGTGAATCGTGCTAGACATTTACTTGACATTACTGAAGATTTACTCTGCTTGCGCTTGTTTTGTCAGCTGTTGTAAGTTACATCCCACATGCACAACGGGAATGATATTCGCAAATAGCAAAATCAGGCTTACTTTGCCAGATCTGCGTTCGGAAGGTCAAGGAGGCTGGCTGGTTTTTACTTGAGCCACCAAACCTAAACATCAGATGTTCGGTTCGACAGATTGTTAGAACCGCAACAAAACAAACGGGAGTTCGTGACATTTGCTCAAGCTCACAGCGTGTGGCCTTTTACAAATCAATCAATATTTAATAAAAACCCAAGGCCACAGCTGACCAGACAATGGATTTTTTCCCTCCGCTGGCTTGTTTATCGGAGACGATATGTTTAATTTCCGAGAAACCGAGTCGTGTTATTGGAGGAAAGGCAAATGCAGGATTTATGCACCTTTTCTCAAAGTGGCTCCTCTCCAACAGCCTTGTATTTTTCTCTTTTTTTCCCCCAGCATGGAAGGATGTTTAGTACTCGGAGTTCTCTGCATTGTCCATTAGCCAAACATCAAGTGGTTCTGCTTCAAGCCACGGCTCCCGCAGATACTGAAATATTAATCGAACTTCTATAAAAGGAGGCAGCGATGGCTCCAGCCGAACCCTGCGACTGCGGCCCCGTCGTACTTCAACAAGCACAAGACACAAATGACAGTCTGAGACTAAATCATGTGTCCGACACGACAGAAGGAGATGCAACTGTGTAGATTCAGCAGACACCTCCCTAAATCTGAGAAGAGAACTAATCATTTACTCAAGGTTTCTTCTTGCACCAAAAACAGACTTCGGAAGCGTTTTTCCACCACAGAATGAAAGATATGAAAGGTTATTGCGACTTTATATCTTGAATTCGGACTTAATAACTTGAGTTTACAACTCGTAATCCTCACTTTAGCTGTGTCCCGATTCAGAGGCTGCATTCTTCAAAGGCCGAATGATAGAACCAGTGGATCCTTCGCTCCTAGCCTATCCCAAGATTCATTGCGCACCAGTTAAAACTGTGTTTTAAATGTAATAAAACATGGCGAATTTCATTTGAAATGTAAGAATGTACTTTATTTCTCGCAATTGCAAATGTATAACTCGCAATTCTGACTTCATTTATATAACTTACAAGTATGAGTTTAATTCTGACTTTATTTCTTATAATTCACTTTTTGTCTGAATTGCGCGTTTATTTCTCGCAATTCGGGCTTTATAACTTACAATTACGCGTTTATAATTTTGACTATAGTTCTCTCAAACTTTTTTCTTTATTAATCATAATTGCAAATCAGTTTTTTGCTTTTTGCCAGAATTGCGCGTTATTTCTCACAATTCAGACTTGATATACTTGCAATTGCGAGAAATAAAGTCAGAATTGTATTTCTCGCAATTGTGAAATAAAAACTCGCTATTCTGGTTTTGTCTTAGAATTGTGAGATATAAATTCGCAAATTCAAAAAAGAATTTTTCTTTTTTCTTATAATTGTGAGAAATAATGTCAGAATTGACTTTATTCGGACTATTTCCCCCAATCGTGAATGTATAACTCACAATTCTGACTTTATTTCTCGCAATTGTGACTTTTTGTTTCAATTGTGCTAAGTTTTTTTATTTATTTTTTATAATTGCAAATCTTCGCAATTCTGATTTTTTTCTTGCGATTGCGAGTTTATAACTCAAAATTCTGACTTTATTTCTCACATTTGCGAGAAAGAAAAGTTTTTGTCAGAACTGTGTTTATATCTTGCAATTCAGATTTTTTTCTCAAAATTGCGAGTTTGCATCTTATAACTGTAAGAAATAAAGTCAGAATTGTATTTTCCGCAAGACATACTTTATTTTTATCCTGACAATTGTCTTCCCTCTGCCCCTCAAAATGAACGGCCAGTAGTCGCACAAACAATAGTATGATTGACACTTACGGCTTACCATTTTTCTGAAACTCTAAAAATAAAAAATTGTCTAAAATCATCCCTCCTAGTTTAAGTTATGATGAATGTGCAAAACTACATTATTTTCAAAAATTACCTAGTCGGCAGGTGTCTAAACGATTACAGTAATTGACTAAAAAACAGCTAGACGGAATGGAACAGAATTGTCATTAAAACACATTTATGGCATTCACTTATTTTTCTGTCAAACTGGAGTAAGAAATGCATGAGATTATATCCATGTCAGTGGTCTGACAGCAGGATCAGTTTCCTCCCCAAATAATTCAGCTCTGAACGGAACGGCAGTTCACATTTCTTATCCCGTCTGATTATCCGCGGATAACACGCGGCTGTCGATCTCCGGAAGAACACGTAATCCTCTACGAGCGTGTGCAGGCGTGTCAACAGAGGCGGTCGTCATGGAGATTCTCTCAGAGAGGAGAGAGAGAGAGATGCTGAGGATGAAGGAATGGTGTTTAGGTGTGCTGTTAGTCTCGGGCACTTGTGAGTGTGTGTGTGTGTGTGTGTGTGTGAACCAAATCAATTGTGAAGCAGTCGGAGCGGTTACTGAGTTCATTTGACTTGCTTGCTGAACTGCAGGTTATTGCTTTCATCATGTTTGATTTAAAATAGCTGTTACTGTGTTATATTACTTAAAGATTTGTGAGGCTTAAATCAGTGTGTTAAGTCTCTATGAAATCCATTTCTCTCAATTCTGTATTATTGATTTAATACATTTTATTAATCAAAAGGTATGCCTAATCAATTGAATTCTTTATACTATACTTTAAACTATATAAATTAATTGTTAAATTCATGTGTTGTCTGCGTTCATGCTTTTATCGCTAAAAATGGTGGTAGTCAAATGAATTAATGCATTACCAATTTAATCAAACATTGAGTTTTCGGCTACTTTTGATTTATTAATCCAAAGTTTGCCAAATTCTGTGACGTTCCACAGCTGTGCAGTTCAGACAGACCGTGCAAAACAAAAAACCTGGCAAAATGTTCTGACCATGTGCTAATCTCTGGATTACTGTGTCTTTCAAAGGTTACATCTTTACCCTAGCAAGTGTTGAGAGCTGATTGGTGACAGTAACTCTGTCGACCGGTTTGCCAACTGGACACACGCAAAGACATACACGCTTCCCATCGTGTTCTGTCACTCGATGCGTCTGAACCCGGTGCTGTGACTGACGCCATTGTGTCCTGCCGCTGAGCACTCGGCCTTTTCCCACAACCCAAGCCTCTGTGGATTACGGCCACAACAGCTGTATTGTGTGTGTGTGTGTGTGTGTGATTCTGTAGTTTGCTGAAGAGGTAGAGAGCTCAGAATACAGTAGTGCCTTTATCGCTGGACATCTGGAAACTGACCAGGTTGGCTAGTCAGTAGTTAGTGTAGTTGTGAATTTCTGCGTGCAACCTTTGCTCAGCCTGTATTTATTTTCAAAACCAAAGAAAAACAGTTCAGATTTCTCATGATTGGGGTTAGTGTTATTTTAGGATTATTTATATGCTATTTTAGTATTTATGAATTATTCTAATTGGTTGCTATTATTTTAAAACAATCAGTTTTATTTTGTTTTAGATGCTCATTATATGCTTTTGTAATTTTTATTTGGTAAATATATACATGCGTATAGCTTGCATATATTTTTGGTACTTAAACTTATGTTTTTTTTTTGTTTGATGCCAGATTTATTTCAATTCCACAAAATAATATTTATATTATTTTTTAATTTTGTTGTGACAATTTTGCTTTGGTAAATGCTTGAAACCTCTTTATTAAGGAAGGGTGCATTTGAGGCTTATACAAATAACCAATATTTTAACTCCGTGATCAGCTAATATTAATCCGATTTCTGAAAGTGAGTATTTAATCACAAAGATTGAGCATTTAAGAAAAAAGATTCACTAATTTTATCATTGAATAATGATGCAGGACACACTGAACGGTGCTGAATTGATCAAAGAATGCGTGTTTAAGAATTGGATTAATAGGATAATATTGTGTTTTTTATTTTATTTTCAGCTGTTTTGTTGTTGCTAAGATTTAGCCTTGAGCTCACAGCTGATTCGTCCGGTTATTGGACGTTGAGAATGACGTGCTTCCAACCAGAGCTGACGCCGGCCGCTTCTAGTGTGTAGACACAGTGTTACTTTGCAATCAGCCAGTCGCTGTTGCTGTCCATGCTCACAGTGTTCTCCACAGTGTGAATGAGCTCTCGCATTAATGATTCAGAGGACCGCCTGCACAGAGCAGCTCGGCTGAATGATGAATTGCTCTTAATCACTCTTACGCTCTCCTTTTAGGGGTATTAATATTTTTCTGTCATTGCTTGTTTGATCGTTGTCCTCCTAAAATTACAGGCTGTATCTGATGCTGTACTCGCTGTAAATGTCTGTCTCCATGGTCACCACATGGTCACTTCTTGCCCGCTTTAGTCCCTGTTTATGGGTCACCTGAGGACAGCGATGGTTTTGCCAGTAAGGAGCACAGATTGGAGTAATCTAATGGCTCCGGCGGCAGCTCTCTCCTCTCTCATTAGGATGTTGTGGGCTTCTGTATTGTTACATCGAGTGTTTTTGGCCAGGCAAACGAGGCATTTTTAACATGCCAAAAGCAGGCTGTCTCTGCCCAAATTTTACAGGCATTTGGATGACAGGATGTTGAAATTACAGAGCAATTTCCGACAAACTCATGTTTTTAGAGCCTAAATGACCTGACACGATAGTGATCGGCAAATATTTAGGTTAAGATGATATTTTGTTATTGGAGATGAAGTTTTCAAGTAAACATACATAAATCTAATTAAATGCAAATGTTATTGAGCTGTACAAACATCGCGATTTCGATTCAAACACCCACACAATCTCATTTCTTAATGACAACGATTCGCGTGTGTCTATTAAACCTTTGACAAAAAAACACCAGAATATTAAGGTCTGCGTTGGCGCTGATCCAGAGAGAGCAGTCGTCATGTAAAGGTTTAAAACAGCTTCGTTATTTCTGTTACAAATGTTCATATTATCACAGAAGTTCACATATAAACACTGATGTCTACGTTAGCGATCAAAATAGAGCAAATCACCTTTTGAAAAGTAGCTTGATGCTTCAAATGAAGATTGTATCGATTACATCCTTACACCAGTAGGTGGCGACAAGTTACTGTTAAAAATGAGGTTTACACTTTATTTTAAGGTGTCATTGTTACAGTGTAATTATATATT
>FLSR01000946.1:24329-43618 GCA_900092035.1 Leuciscus waleckii | reverse complement strand
TTTTCTAAATGACCCAGTTATTATAGCCATCCAAATTCAAAAGTTGAAATTATTTTGATAAATAATTAACTTATAATGTGAAAATATGTGATATGTTTATGGACCATTCAAATATATTTATAGAATGGCATATCCCAATACCATTGAAAAAATAAATAATTTGTCTTTGTGTGTGTGCGTGTGCATGTGTGTGTGTGTGCATGTCTGTGTGTATACTTAATATACATCACATAACTCCAATATCTAAATAGCTAATTATTTTTTATAATTACAAAATATAAATATAGAAAATTTTATACATAGACATAAAAATGTAAAGAAAATCACTTAACATATCAATTCATATTGAATAAAGCAGCTGAACTCTAACAGCACATAAAAAGATACATTTTATTACTTTTCTTTACTAACAATAAACTAACAATTTATTTGTCAGCCAATTAAAATTGTGAAATTGTACAATTGCCAACAGTACATGCCTACATATGCACGTCTTTTTCACACATATTTCTTCAACAATTTATTTAACATAACTTTTTATTTTTACCATTGACTAATTAATTAAATTCATTAAATCTTAATCGGTTGATATTTGTAAATATAAATATATATTTTTTAACTCAAACTATATAGTTGCCTACTAAAAAGTAGTCTTCAATAGAAAGAAGGAGTACTGAACGCCTATTGGTCACAAACGTCGTCGTCATATCAACATTTTCAATTTCAAACGTCGCCAACAGTTAACAGTCGGACCGTTCGAACAGTGCAGTCCTTCAAGCTAATAGACGACATGGACAACAAAGAAACAGCAACATCTGCAGATGCAGAAGAAACTGTGACTCTGTGTGGATATATACACAGAGTATCCCCAATTAAGACTTCGAAAAAGAACTCGAAGTTCTTTAACGCCGTGATGCAGACAGAACGCGACCAGTACCATGACGCAATAATATTTTCACCGGAGAAACATGGTATTTTTACAGCGGCAGCTACAAAGGAGACTGCGGTGAAATTGACCAAAGAAACGACAACTGAGTAAGTTTTACACATCAATCAGTAGTGGAAAATGAAATGCACATAAATTAACTTCATTATCTTCTGTAACGTTAGACGTTAGAGCACACACATCTTAAAATGGCCGCTTCATACTATAATCATTTAGTCATGTATCTGATAAAACTGTACAAAAGACTCATTTCATGACACTTGTTAATATATGAAGTAAAAATATGGTTGGTTATGGCTCAAATAAACAGTAGAGAAAGTGTATCATATATCACGTCGCGCGTGGGAAGCGCGCTCATAATGTAACGTTAAAAGACGCCGGCGCGACCACAACATCAACTGGCAAATGCAATGTAAGAGGAACGAAATTGAGCTAACATTACTCGTTATTGTGTTTGTGTGGACCGTTTATCACTTTGCACCAATGCAGCGCGAGCCTGATCAAACAACTCCGTAACCACACAGCGAGATCCAGTACAGAAAGCATTTGAATTCACCACTAAAGTAATAACGCATGAATACAATTGCTGCCTTCAAATTTTAATCTGACCTAAAATAAACCATTGTTTATAACTAGCCAAACTGTACCATAAGTGTATCATATCGAACCAAAACGTGATTATTGTGAACCATTACACCCCTACCATACATTATTCCTGTTGTCTTTTTATTATTAGCCTAATCAAACTACAAAAAAACAAATAAATCAGTGACTGCTCTTCACTGAATAACTTTTTTACAACTTTACTAAGCATTAACCATTATTTAATTTGTACAATGAAAATTGTACACTATTATTTTACATTTGATATTTGTTCAATTTAGTCTATGTAGCCTGCCTGAAAACAACTGTTAGAACTAATGTTACCTGAAAAATCATAAAATAACTATTTCATTTGTATCTTTATTTTAGGCCTATTTGGTTTATTTGTGCTATTGCATGTAGTTAAATTATTTGCTCTTTTTTAAATGAAGTTTTATTAACTAAGTTCGGGAGGAGCACGTTCAGATAATTAACACGAGTGGATAGCACTCAGCACAATGATAAGAGGGTACAGTATAGACTCAGCAGTCTTACCTCGATCCATTGACAGTTTGCAGCATCCCCCCGCGAACCTTTCTCCACACTTATAGTTCTAAACACTTACATGTGGAAGGAGTACTCTGGGTTCGGACTGAATTCCGAGCTCGGAGCCCTCCCTCCAGACAGCACACGAAATACGCATTAAATCTTACTCCCTCAGAATTATATGTAAGTGTGAACTCGTGAAATAACTACTGTATTAAAAGTGCTCTAAGCAATCTCACAAGTTTTTTTTAGGCCAAAACATTTTTTTTCAC
This sequence comes from Leuciscus waleckii, assembly GCA_900092035.1. Classification (NCBI taxonomy): domain Eukaryota; kingdom Metazoa; phylum Chordata; class Actinopteri; order Cypriniformes; family Leuciscidae; genus Leuciscus; species Leuciscus waleckii. Next base: position 41,272 of record FLSR01000946.1, on the reverse strand, counting down.
ATTCCACAAACATCTCCTCACCATCCACTAGTGTAAAGAAACGTAGTCTCTGCAGACAGCCTAGTCTCCACAAACCAACTCAAACAAACTGAGCAACAAACAGATCAACCTGCAGCATGAAACATAACAGACAGTTCCAGCCAATAACTGACAACAATAATGTGCAATGGCGTTTGGGGATTTATTGCACAGATGAGGAGGAGGCAGAAGGGTCTAGCTGGCCTCCGTTTTGTTTGAAAATAATTAAAACATCAACAACAGGTTACGCCAACCAGGATCGCTTACAGCACTTTTAACTTGCCTTTAATAATCTTTCAAATTTATAGTAGTTTGTAGGTAGTTTTAGCTTAATTGTATCACAATCAAAATTGTGTACATTTCACTGGTATCTAAAATGCTAGCTGTCATAACCTTATTACAATAGAAATATATATGTTTATAAATCAATAAATATTTAATTAATTAGTATTACTTATTCATGGTTGTGCCAGTGAAAATTAAAATTCATTGAATCAAATCAAAATAAAGAATCAAATTGAATTAAGTTCTTGTAAATTAATATGAAATCTAATCAGGCACCTCAATCAATATCTAGCCCATTTTATATTGATTGAACTCTCTGCACATTTAATGTTTTTAGCCCAAACATAGTCAGATACGCATAAACAAATATCCCTTTGGCATGAACAATCACACGCATCAAATTACATTTACAATCGCTTACAATCATTAAATAAGCTATGTCCCATGATAAAGTGTATTCTCAGCTTTTAAGCATTACCTATAAAACCAAGAATACATTTTTCAGTAAACATTAAAAACAAATATTCAATGTTTTACAAATGTTAATTCACTATAACCTTACATTACTTTCTCCAATTGAATATTCAATAGCTTTTTTGCTGAACTAGGCTTAACACTTAAAGGGATTCTCCACTTTTTTCGGAAATATGCTCATTTTACAACTCCCCCAGAATTAAACAGTTAAGTTTTACCATTTTAGAATCCATTCAGCCAAACTCCGGGTCTGGCGCTGCGTCATATCATTACGCCTTCTAGACTCATGGTACGGCCACACAGTTCCTTGATTATTACACTGGAATGAGACTATAGTTCCTAGCCATATCAGCCAAGAAAATCGCAACTTTTCATTTTCCGTCGATCTTAGTACATGGTTTAACTACAGAAGAGTCAAGTTTTAAATAGGAAAAATATTGAAACTCTTTGGTCATTTTAAAAGAAATGCTAAAAGTGGTACCGCCAGACCCGGAGTTCGGCTGAATGGATTCTAAAACGGTAAAACTCAACTGTTTAACTCTGGGGAAGTTCTAAAATGAGCATATTTTCGAAAAAAGTGGAGGATCCCTTTAACAAGCTGTGCAACAATAATAAATATGAATTAAAAAGACAATAATGCTTTAAAAAGAAACGCACAACAGTAACTCTGGTTGCAATTACCTAATTAGTTTAAACTTTTTTTTAATGATTTTTGAAAACTTTTTTGCTTCTGTTTTACTTTTCTAACTAGAACTCAATTATTCCATAAACAGCATAATTACACTGTCTTTTATTTAACAGACACAGACGACTACATCATCAAATGCAACCGGCAGACCAGCATGGATGTCACACAGCTGGCATTTAACTACAGACCCCCAAAAGACGACACCGAACTCACCATTAAAACAATCAAGGAAAAGGACAGTTTTCAATTGGTAAGTTCCAATTTATACAATCATTCCTAAAAATTATACAACATAGTCAAGTCAAGTCACCTTCATTTATATAGTACTTTTAACAATATAAATTGTTTCAAAGCAGCTTTACATTGATAATAGGAAATTAAAGTAAGAGAAATGGTTTTGGCTTTATAGGAACTCTAGAATAAAGTTATTGTCCAGCTTAAAGTTAGTTTTGATTGATTCACTTCCATTGCAACAATCATAACATATTAACTTAGGGACCGCAAAACTGTTCTAACAGAAAACCCTTAAAGGAACACGCTGACTTTTTGGAACTTTAGCTTATTCAACATATCCCCCTGACTTGGATAAGTCCATATATAGCCTTTTCATCTCTGTGCGTGCTGTAACTCTGTCTGACGCACAAGCTGCAAGAATAGCTTAGCACAAAGACAGGAGCTAAACTGCACCAGCTAGCATACTGCTCCCAATAAGTGACAAAATAATACCAACCACAGGGTACTAAGGTGCTGCAAGTAAATCACTCCATAAAAGTAGCAGTGCTTCACCATCTGAAAATATAGTTCCCAGTATTTATACACTTAGAAGATAGCTTTATCTTATGTGACCTTGTTATTTGCACACGCTGTGACTATAAAAATCACAACATGTAAATAGGAAAATGTTGACATTATTTTGTCACTTATTGGGAGCAGTATGCTAGCTCGAACTGTTTACCTCCAGTTTTTGTGCAAAGCTAGGCTAGCATTGTGTGCGTTAGACAAAGTTACAACACACACTAATATGAGAAGGGTATGTATGGACATATCTAACTCTAGGTGATACATTAAATAAGCTAAAGTCCCAAAAAGTCAGCGTATCCGTTTAATGCTTCAAACCAACAGTAGAAACACTAGGACCATAAATCAGGTCAAATTTACAGTAAATAACATAACATAAGGTATTAATGTAAGGTATCAACATTAATACCTGATCGAATTTCTGGCAACTTTGCACAAAACAGTGCCTGATGGCTTGAGAATGCAAACCATGAAATAATTTCCAAGGTACAAGCTTTAAAATGTATAATACAGAATTTTTTATTACTTCCGCACTAAAGCCACGTGAACTGGAATTATCCCCAAAACATTTTATCTGTAAACAAACACCAGACAATATCACTATTTCACAGTATACAATATTAACAGTCATTATTATTATAATCATCAACTACAAATATTTGACTTTTTCTTTTCTTAGAATAGCTTAACTTGAAGTGCTGTAAAACATTTTTATTTTTTTTTATGTACTTTATGACTTTTTTTCTACCTTAAAAAAAATATATTTCTGTATTTTATTTTAAATAAATGTCAATACACAACAAATCAGATCCATTGAAAATGACTTAAAGGGATAGTTCACTTTCAAATAAAACGAGAATCGAAATCGAAAATCGAATCGAGAATCGAAATCGAAAATCGAATCGAGAATCGAAATCGAAAATCGAATCGAGAATCGAAATCGAAAATCGAATCGAGAATCGAAATCGAAAATCGAATCGAGAATCGAAATCGAAAATCGAATCGAGAATCGAAATCGAAAATCGAATCGAGAATCGAAATCGAAAATCGAATCGAGAATCGAAATCGAAAATCGAATCGAGAATCGAAATCGAAAATCGAATCGAGAATCGAAATCGAAAATCGAATCGAGAATCGAAATCGAAAATCGAATCGAGAATCGAAATCGAAAATCGAATCGAGAATCGAAATCGAAAATCGAATCGAGAATCGAAATCGAAAATCGAATCGAGAATCGAAATCGAAAATCGAATCGAGAATCGAAATCGAAAATCGAATCGAGAATCGAAATCGAAAATCGAATCGAGAATCGAAATCGAAAATCGAATCGAGAATCGAAATCGAAAATCGAATCGAGAATCGAAATCGAAAATCGAATCGAGAATCGAAATCGAAAATCGAATCGAGAATCGAAATCGAAAATCGAATCGAGAATCGAAATCGAAAATCGAATCGAGAATCGAAATCGAAAATCGAATCGAGAATCGAAATCGAAAATCGAATCGAGAATCGAAATCGAAAATCGAATCGAGAATCGAAATCGAAAATCGAATCGAGAATCGAAATCGAAAATCGAATCGAGAATCGAAATCGAAAATCGAATCGAGAATCGAAATCGAAAATCGAATCGAGAATCGAAATCGAAAATCGAATCGAGAATCGAAATCGAAAATCGAATCGAGAATCGAAATCGAAAATCGAATCGAGAATCGAAATCGAAAATCGAATCGAGAATCGAAATCGAAAATCGAATCGAGAATCGAAATCGAAAATCGAATCGAGAATCGAAATCGAAAATCGAATCGAGAATCGAAATCGAAAATCGAATCGAGAATCGAAATCGAAAATCGAATCGAGAATCGAAATCGAAAATCGAATCGAGAATCGAAATCGAAAATCGAATCGAGAATCGAAATCGAAAATCGAATCGAGAATCGAAATCGAAAATCGAATCGAGAATCGAAATCGAAAATCGAATCGAGAATCGAAATCGAAAATCGAATCGAGAATCGAAATCGAAAATCGAATCGAGAATCGAAATCGAAAATCGAATCGAGAATCGAAATCGAAAATCGAATCGAGAATCGAAATCGAAAATCGAATCGAGAATCGAAATCGAAAATCGAATCGAGAATCGAAATCGAAAATCGAATCGAGAATCGAAATCGAAAATCGAATCGAGAATCGAAATCGAAAATCGAATCGAGAATCGAAATCGAAAATCGAATCGAGAATCGAAATCGAAAATCGAATCGAGAATCGAAATCGAAAATCGAATCGAGAATCGAAATCGAAAATCGAATCGAGAATCGAAATCGAAAATCGAATCGAGAATCGAAATCGAAAATCGAATCGAGAATCGAAATCGAAAATCGAATCGAGAATCGAAATCGAAAATCGAATCGAGAATCGAAATCGAAAATCGAATCGAGAATCGAAATCGAAAATCGAATCGAGAATCGAAATCGAAAATCGAATCGAGAATCGAAATCGAAAATCGAATCGAGAATCGAAATCGAAAATCGAATCGAGAATCGAAATCGAAAATCGAATCGAGAATCGAAATCGAAAATCGAATCGAGAATCGAAATCGAAAATCGAATCGAGAATCGAAATCGAAAATCGAATCGAGAATCGAAATCGAAAATCGAATCGAGAATCGAAATCGAAAATCGAATCGAGAATCGAAATCGAAAATCGAATCGAGAATCGAAATCGAAAATCGAATCGAGAATCGAAATCGAAAATCGAATCGAGAATCGAAATCGAAAATCGAATCGAGAATCGAAATCGAAAATCGAATCGAGAATCGAAATCGAAAATCGAATCGAGAATCGAAATCGAAAATCGAATCGAGAATCGAAATCGAAAATCGAATCGAGAATCGAAATCGAAAATCGAATCGAGAATCGAAATCGAAAATCGAATCGAGAATCGAAATCGAAAATCGAATCGAGAATCGAAATCGAAAATCGAATCGAGAATCGAAATCGAAAATCGAATCGAGAATCGAAATCGAAAATCGAATCGAGAATCGAAATCGAAAATCGAATCGAGAATCGAAATCGAAAATCGAATCGAGAATCGAAATCGAAAATCGAATCGAGAATCGAAATCGAAAATCGAATCGAGAATCGAAATCGAAAATCGAATCGAGAATCGAAATCGAAAATCGAATCGAGAATCGAAATCGAAAATCGAATCGAGAATCGAAATCGAAAATCGAATCGAGAATCGAAATCGAAAATCGAATCGAGAATCGAAATCGAAAATCGAATCGAGAATCGAAATCGAAAATCGAATCGAGAATCGAAATCGAAAATCGAATCGAGAATCGAAATCGAAAATCGAATCGAGAATCGAAATCGAAAATCGAATCGAGAATCGAAATCGAAAATCGAATCGAGAATCGAAATCGAAAATCGAATCGAGAATCGAAATCGAAAATCGAATCGAGAATCGAAATCGAAAATCGAATCGAGAATCGAAATCGAAAATCGAATCGAGAATCGAAATCGAAAATCGAATCGAGAATCGAAATCGAAAATCGAATCGAGAATCGAAATCGAAAATCGAATCGAGAATCGAAATCGAAAATCGAATCGAGAATCGAAATCGAAAATCGAATCGAGAATCGAAATCGATAATCGAATCGAGAATCGAAATCGAAAATCGAATCGAGAATCGAAATCGATAATCGAATCGAGAATCGAAATCGAAAATCGAATCGAGAATCGAAATCGATAATCGAATCGAGAATCGAAATCGAAAATCGAATCGAGAATCGAAATCGATAATCGAATCGAGAATCGAAATCGAAAATCGAATCGAGAATCGAAATCGATAATCGAATCGAGAATCGAAATCGAATCGAATTAGAGCTTGCGAATCGAAATCGAATCGAATTGTAACATCTGAATCGATACCCAGCCCTAGTCAGATACATATAGTATGTCATGATTACACACATAATGTTGGCTTGACTGTGTTATCAAACAGCTAATAAAGTGTTGTTAATTTTACAAACCGTTATTGTGATTTAAGGTTGACCTTGAAGACATTGATTCAGAACCAGAGAGCAATGTTATACAGGTATGTTTTAAAAATTTCACAATGCGCCCTCATTTGGCATTGAATTCTTGTATATTACAGCTGAATATAACTGGCTTGTTGTACTTCTTTCTGTCATTGTTATTAGGAGGAGTTAGTGGGGAGTCATGGAAGTCATTCAGAATCAGAGGATAGCATCATAGCACAGGTATTTTAAGGAAAAACAAAACCCTCTTTGCATGTTGATCATGTACAATAAAATGTTAATTTCCGTAACGTGCTCCAAGTAGTAAAAATTGTACATAAACAAAATGTAAGTATGACAGCATATGATAACAATTTGTATCTTGTATCTGTAATTTGTATTGAAATAATGATCAAGTGTAGCATTAGTTCTGGCAGGTCATGTCAGTCAAGCTCGCACCGGCTGAGTCTCAGCTGACCTACGTGTAGGAGTACGATTCCTATCACATTTTAAAATGAATACATGCTATTCACTGTGGAACAATAAGTTTGACTTTACTGTTTATGAACGGAATGGTTATGAAATGCATTGATCTACTCTGACTTCTTAGTGTATTATTCCTAGTGTTAAGGTAAAATGAAATGGTAGTGATTTTAAAAGGTTCAATATTGTGAAACATTCTGTCGAACATGCAACTTTCTCTTTTAAGGAGGACCAGACGGTGAGCCATGAGGACAGTAACGCTTTACAGGTTGTTGTCATGTACCGTACACTTTGTTAAAATGTTAAAACATGAAGTTCTTTTTGATATTACTTTGAATGCTTTAGGGCTGTACTGTCCTAGTCGATTAGTCGATTAGTTGGTCGATACGTTCTGGTTCGACCAAAATTCTGATTGGTCGATTTTCTGCCGCGTTTATTTCATCAGTTTTGCCGCGCTGAGGCGCGCTCATTTCATCAGGTGGAAAGCACTAACTGCTAATGGGGGTGTTTTCAGAATACCCTTGTTTCACTGTAACAGTCTGTCTTCAAAACACCCCCCTTGTTTTCACCTTTGTTGGATTAGTCGAACCCAAGAGAGAGCGTCGAGCGTAGTAGGTTTGATGCTGAATATTATTTATTTAATTGTGAGAGCGTTTAATAGTCAGTCCTCTTCTAACGTGTCAACAACAAAGATATCGACAGTGTGGCAGCATTTTGTTAAAATTGATAACAGGAAAAAGGTCGAATGCAAAGTTTGCAAGCAATAGTTTTCCACAGCTTGACGACAAACATTACATATCATCTACTGTAAAAGTGGTAAGCTCACTTGTCTGCGTTAGCTTGCCCTGTCTGTTTTGAGTAGGCTATATGAACATATCAGAATTTGCATATTTCAATGTTTTAGTGTGATAACCTAACTTTTTTATTTTTTATTTGGAGCCTAATGCGCAATTGCGCTGTGCTGTTGGTTGTTAGTTTTGAGCCTAGGATGCTTTATTTTTCAGTTATGCACTTTATTTCGTTTCTGCTCTTGATCTGGTTTGTTTAATAAATATTCTTTTTTTTATTAAAGTGGACGTGCCTTTTGTGTTCATTAAGAGTAAAAGCTTTAAGTTGAGAGTCTATTCGTGTGTCAGCTGCGAAGCTGAGCTCATGTTCAGCCTCGCTCGGTGCGAGGACATGCACGGTGAAATGATAGCGTCTGACTGTTATAACTTATTATAACATATGACAAAAATAATTGTCTAAATTATGTTGTATATTCCTCAACAGTTCTTGTGATGATATCACTAGTTGACAACATAGTACTATTTTCGGAAATCATAAGCTATGATATTGCGCAGGTGCACGTGATGCAACGCTGTCAGAGCCGACAGACTCGAGTGTCAGACTCATTTCAGTGCAAAATAATTAGGTCAAAAACGATTTAATATACTGCAAATAGCCTACTAGTTTTTTATGTTTATTTATTATTCATTTACGCGGACAACAAGGCTACCAAGTACTGCGCACAGTGCGCATCTAATTAATTTTTTTAACAAAATTTCTAACGTCATTTTTAGTCGATTTTTTGTCGAAAATTTCAGGACTTCAGTCGACCAAGATTTTCTTTAGTTGAGTACAGCCCTACCGCTCATTTCATGTTTTAGGCCTTCAATATGTACTTACGATGGGGAATTGTTTGATTTGGACTTCTCTGAACTGTCACATCCATAACAGAAATCCATCACGTCCATAACAACGTTTTTTCCTCATAAATGAAAAAATTAAAAATAAAATAAAATAAATAATTTATGTTCTATAGAGAGCCAACAGTTATCCCTTCGGTTGATATTATTTCTTTTGACTTGTGCATTTTAATTCACAGAATTTCTACTAAGTATATTGTCTCCCACAAACTCACGTCTTTTTTTGTCACGTACGTAACACACGTGTATTTCCCTCATATAGAATATAATCGCATGTGTAGATGATATTTTCTAATGTCTTGACTCCTTTCAGACGTTTCAAAATATTGGTATTAAATGCATTTTCTGAGAATTTATATTTCACGTATTGACTGCAAATGTCACGTCCATAACGCTGCAATTGCTCTAAACCATTAGCTGTCATACATCAACAAAAAATTATCAACATTTATAGTATTTATTCATCCTGGTTCAGTTACTATTTGGTTTGTTTTTGGATTCATATTAGTTTAATGTATTGCATAAAGTAATGTTAACATTCTAAACATATATTAGTATATTGAAATAGTAATAACTGATTGATCTAGATTAAAGGGATAGTTCACCCAAAAATGAAAATGCTGTCATTTACTCTCCCTCATATTGTTCCAAACATGTATGATTTCCTTTCTTCTGCTCAACACAAAAGAAGATGTTTTAAAGAAGGTTGGTAATTTAAACAGTTGCTGGTCCCCATTGACTTCCATAGTATTTTTTTTCCCTACTATGGAAGTCAATAGAGTCCATCAGTCGTTTGGTTACCAACTTTCTTCAAAATATCTTCTTTTGTGTTGAGCAGAAGAAAGGAAATCATACAGGTTTGGAACAATATGAGGGAGAGTATAATGACACCATTTTCATTTTTGCGTGAACTATCCCTTTAAAAAAAAAATATAATACTGTTTACGTAATAAATGTTGACAAATGTAGCTTAATTGTAAAGTGTTATTCTAACATTAGTAATATTCATTTCATATAAGTACTATTACTGTCTCTCTCAGCTTATTCATCTAGATCACCACAGCGGCAGTAACATGCCATTCATTTTACTATCACTAATACAAACATTGTCTCTTTATTCATTCAAATTCAATTAATATATGATTGTTTGAAAGTGCAAAAATGATTTGACCTAAACTTAATTGGTTCTATCATGTCATGCTTAATTGTTTCTATCCATTTGCCGGTTTCGCATGACCTGCTGTCACCCGTGGCAGTTTAGTTAGCACACTGTCACCTAGCAATGAACTTCAAAACAGCAGCGTTCAAATCCAAATTGAACAAAATTATGACATTGTATCGTTTGAAAAATAATACCACTATATTTGCAGTACCAGTATACCATACATCCCTAGCCACATCAAAGTTATATCCCACATTTCAGTTCCCATTTAATAAACAACTTAGGCCATCCTTAAAAATATTCTTGTTTGCCGTAACCCGACCGACCCTGTCAATTTAGAACCGACCCAATTAATCATGTTTTTCCCCTTTTAGTCCAACTGACTTACCAGTTGGAAAGTTGCGTTAAAACCAATTTTTTTTTTACTCTTCAAACAACTAATACAAATGCAATAAAATTATATTAATTATATTTTACGACCTATTGTGAATATAAATTGCCCATACTCCTATATACAAACATAGGCTACGCTCTTTCTTTTAAATAAAAACCCATGACATCATCTATAATTATAAGAGCTGTAGACTATATCCAAAATTAAACCGAAATCACAACACTCAGGGCCACAAACCTGTGTCACAATGTGAGAAGGCAGAATCGCCACACACCCCTTCCAACTCCCAGAGTTATCCTTCCCATCCAGATCCAATACTACCACATCTAGTTCCAGCGTTACGCATGTGGCATTTGAAATCAAAACTTAAATATAAATTATCAGAAAATGCATTTAATACCAATATTTTGAAACGTCTGAAAGGAGTCAAGACATTAGAAAAATATCAGTCTACACATGCGTTTTATATTTAATATGATGGAAATACACTAGCTTTACCAGGATGTCCACGCGAGAGTAAAAATAATCGAACAAAATTAAGACCCTTGAAAGGTAGTAAAAGGTAACAAACGCAATTTGACTTGGTAGCAAATTTTTCATCACCACCTCAATATATGAGTTTCCATTTTTTTGCTTAATATTTGTGTCTCCATATTTTAACTTCATCTAGCATAATTTAAAAATATATACGGTACTAACAAGACCTGACGGGCTCGACATTAACGCTTGTCAGGGACAAGTGGATTTTTTGAAGGGACAAGTAAAAGAGATTTTATTGCCCAACCGGACAAGTAGCCTGATTAAACGTCAATAACAAAAAATAAATAAATAACTAGGCAATCACTAAAATGAGAGAATGATTCTGATTGTATTTATATTCATTGTAAGTTGCGATCGATAGTGGATGTATTACTGACGGTAACAAGGTTGCGCTGTTGAGGATCGCGCAGCCTCTCAAGGACAAATCCAAACAAATGTAAACTCACTTTAAACTCAGTTAACAACATACTGCCAGTGCCAAAATTCAAAATGTGTTTTAATATTTTTAACATATGATACATTTTAGCAACCTTACACGACGAGTGCTGTTTTCTTGAGGACCATCACGACTGAAAATGTGACATTGCTTTTGATACAACAGTTCAATAAACAGTTCAAATTAAGTTACTCACATTTTAGACACAAAATTTTGTTTTGTTTCAGCAGCAAAAATAGTTCCAAACAAAGATCACAGCAGAACCGTAACGCATCTCACAGCAACACTTAACCATGTTTCATTACTGAATGATTCACTGTTTTGAACGAATTGGCTGAGTCAAAGATTCAATGTCCCATTCATAAACATGTCTCATAATTGAATGAATCAGTTGTTTGAACGAATGGTTTGAATGAATGACTCAATGACTCGCTCATTAAGACGGTCGCCTGACGCCTCCTACTGGCGGTTTACTTTCATGTTTAAAAGTATCATTCTTTCCAACGTTTCTTATTTGTATATTCAAAAATATTTTAAACGATCTCATATTCATAACATTATTAAATGCAGTTGTACATTTTCAGTGTAAATTATTTAATTTGATCAGCCCTTCCTAAGGTAACAACAGCACTATATTATCTTATTAGGCTATTCCAATTTAATCTATTGATAAAATTTAAAACTAAAGATGAAGCATACATTGAATAAGATTTGGGTGGTGAGGGGTGGCCCTTTAAAGCTGCAGATATGACAATATGCAGATTTAAATATATCAGAGCACATTAAACACAGATGAGAATATTTCTTCAGAATAAATATATTACAGCCATACACACCAAAAACATTCTGGACAAGCGACTTTTTTACTCGGACAAGTGAATGACACATTTACTTGTCCAGAGGACAAGCACATAAAAAGGCTTAATGTCGAGCCCTGAGTGAGTCGGAGTTGATAGGAATGACAAAGTGCCAAGGTTATTATTCACCTTATTAGGGCTAAGTGCTATGGTTAGGATAACTCAAGGGCTAGAGTTAAGATAAGGACAACTGAAACTCAACTCAACACTACAAAAAAAAACCTAATTGACAATGACAATACTTAATGATAACAAATGAACATTAGTGTACCTAATATGTATGATGGGTCTGACAGTATCACACTTAAACCTTATAGTAAGTAGTAAGTGGTGCTTTACATACCCCGCCCACCCCACCACACCCCCAAAAAAAGGGCTGCTGCTTGATGTCATGATGGTAGTAAAAAATATTGTGGAGGTGGTAAAAAAGGTAGTAAATTCATCTTTATGATTCCTGCATATACCCTGTTTACAGTCCAAACATGACACAAAAAATCTTTAACTTTTAGGTGGTAAAATATGTTTTAGTAATTGTAAGTGTAAACTACAATATATATAGGCTATATAAAGCATGAAATGTGTACTTAAAAACAAAACAATTCAAAACAAAATAAAACAGACTGCTCTCTGCTTAGGATAATTGCAATCATATGAAATGTGCATTTCTCTCTGGCACGTTCACTGCTGCGAAAATCAGTCAGCATCATCAACTTCATCTTTAACACAGAAAACACTTATTTATTATTAATAAACAATTGAAATGTGTCCTTGATATATTTGACATTAATAATCATTACTTTTCCTAGTTCTTTGACAGCTTTTAGATGCGTTATTGTTACAGCAAACCAAAATATTTTCAAGGATGGCCTTATTCCTTATTTATTCAAATTAAAGATGTGCATCTTATTTATTAATATGGGAGATGTGCAGCTTTATTTTTCCAAAAGGTAGACTCATACTTCCAGAAGCAAAAGGTAGACCAATAAAAGTTTGTTATAATAAACCATATGTTCAACCAAAAAAGCATATCTGCTTTCATTCATTTAAGGCTCATCGTAGCTGATGATTATGATAATAATGACTGTTTTAATACCATATAGCCTACCATGAAACCATGATATTTTCTAAGACTGTTATCATACTGTGAAAATCTCAAACCATTACAATCCTATTGCAGATCAAGTTAAGCTTCTAGTGTTTTTGACAAACAATATATGTGTAGATGTGTAGTGAGTAGAAGTTGATCTTTTCTGAATTACAGTTTGCTATTTTGCATTGATGTATTTCATTGCACTTCTGTTGGATGTTTTCTCAGTTACTGATGCACAAACACAGTTTTATGCACTATTCTATCCTAATTTGACTAGCATGCACATTCTCATTAACAAAATACTATTTTATTTAAAAACAATAGTTTAAAAAGTTAAAAAGTGTATATTTCATTTCAATAAAAAATGCAATGCTTGATTAAGTTTATATTTGTTTTCTTACACTCACTTGCAACCTCTTGTGGAACAAGGAAAAAACACGTTACTTTTTCCACTAAAATTAAGTATTGCCTTTAAAATTCTAATATATTTCAAATTTTGCTAATATTTAAAAAAATTAATTCAAATTCAGCTTCTCAGACATTTTGACAACCCTAATAAACACCTATTTAATCATTTTTATGCTAATTATACAATAAGAAAGACTGATTAAACTGAATATCAGTATGTGCGCACAAATCTGCGTATACTTTTTTTAGTTTGGTCATTTTGCTTCCATATTGATATAAAAGTAAGATATATCATATCATAATATGCATAAAATACATCCAGTTCCAAAAAAAAACAACAAAAAAAAACAACATCTGAATGCAGGCAGCTCAATAAATCTATGAGATCAGAATTATATAGCCATATATTATAATAAAATTAACACTACCTTGTTACAATAGCACTTTATATATCAGTATAACTATATAATATACTGTATATTATACACAGTATGACACACCCATTGAAACTTCATCAATAAGCCACACATGTACTGAACATCTTGACTACACAAAGTTTGAAACAGAACTTACTCCAGGGCAAATTATAGTCAGAGACTAGATTACTATAGCTACTTGCATAACCTGAAGGTTATCTGTTTTTTTTTAACCAAAAGTTAAAGTTATCCACTGAATTACCCTTACACATACTCAGTTATGTCACATAACCTGCTTTCTGAAATAACCCCAAGAACAACCTAACCATAGTGCAAAATGTACATAAACTAATCACAGGCTTAAATACATAAACAAACAAAGTAAACAATACACAGCTGACAAGACTAACAAGACAGCTGAACTGAACTAACAATGAATCAAAAAACAATAAACCAACAAAGAACAGAAAAAAAACTAAACTAATAACCAAATTATCCAAACACAGACAGGAATAGAAATAAAAAGAATTTTAGTGTAACACCTACTTCTACCACAAACTTAAATCCATATAATTTAATTATAATCCAGAGCACAGTAATTTACATTTATACATTTGGCAGACACTTTTATCCAAAGCCACTTACATTGCAGGAGTAATTTATACAATCCTAAATTTAAGTAAAACTACATTATAAATAAGATAAAAATATTCATACTAATTGAAAAATATTACAGATGATCCTAAACTGATGCCTAATAATATAAAATAATATTTGTCCTACCTATGTACAATAATTACTATATCTAATTTCACTGTTGTCATTCACAGGTCTCCACATTGTCTGCAATGGTCTACAAACTTGAAACTACATCAGAAACAGTGAAAGTCAATAATGTCGACTGCGAAGTCAAGTACTGTCACCTCGCTGACAATACTGAAACGATGAAACTAGCACTTTGGGAGTCACACATTGACTTAATTGAATGCAACAAATCCTACAACTTCACTGATCTGGCTACCAGAGTTTATCAAGGCGAAAAAAACTTGACAACAACCCGTAACACGGTCATTACCCCATTAGCCACACCAGTTCCATTTAAACTGCCCTCAACCACCGCCATTGAAAACACCACACTACTGCACTTGATCACCAATAGAAAGTGCGAAGATAAAAGTCCTAAAACAATATCCGAAATGCCTCTCTCCTCAGCCCAACTTGGATACAAAACAAGAGTTCCACCGATGTAACAAATGTAAATTTCTGCGTAAATCTGAAAGATACATGACAAAATGCCATGGAATCCTCACATTCCAGATCAAAAGCACTGAAGTGGACCTAAAAATCGCGAACTCCCTATTAAACAGAATAATACAAGAAAAAGCCGAAATCTCCCTAATGGACGAACAAGACATGGAAGAACTACTTATAAAGTGCGGAACTTTTGATATCACTTACACATCTGACTTCTTCATCACGTCAATACAACAACCTCAAACTGCCTCTCCAGAACAGCAAGAAAAGCAATCCA
Organism: Leuciscus waleckii; assembly: GCA_900092035.1. Lineage (NCBI taxonomy): Eukaryota > Metazoa > Chordata > Actinopteri > Cypriniformes > Leuciscidae > Leuciscus > Leuciscus waleckii. Next base: position 25,989 of record FLSR01000946.1, on the reverse strand, counting down.
GTTCAGCTGAAGACACACCCACTGATGAACCATGCTCATCTCAAGAACTACAAAGCCCATCCTCAAAACAAAAAAGAAAAAATGATTCTGACTGTTCTGCCCCACCAAAAAAAAACAAAGATGAGGAAATCCCTGCATCACCAACTGAAGACATGGCATTGGATGACTTGGCAAAATTGTTTGATAACTAGCAGTTCTAATTAGACACTATTATTATTTCAAGAGTTCCTTTTCTAATATTATAACAATCAGTTAAAAAATGTTACATTGCTAACATGTGATGTTCTTTTCACATGATACTATGCAGACTAAAGAGTCAATCTACAAAAAGCCAACATCTCTGATGTAGACAAAGAAGACATTGAAAGGAACTACAAAATCCATCCTCAACAGAAAGAAGAAAAAAAGGATTCTGACTGTTCTGCCCCGCCAAAAAAATTAATAAATTCCTGCATCACCTTCAGCTCCAACTGAAGACATGGCATTAGACAACAGAGCAAAACATTTTGATAACTTGTTAAAGCAGTTCTACTTAGACACTATTATTATTTCAACAGTTCCTTTTCTGATATTATAATAATCAGTTAATTTTTTTACATTGTTAACATGTGATGTTCTTTTCACATGATGCTATGCTGACAAGAGTCAATCTACAAAAAGCCAACATGTCTGATGTAGACAAAGAAGACATTGAAAGGAAATACAAAATCCATCCTCAACAGAAAGAAGAAAAAAGGATTCTGACTGTTCTGCCGCACCAGAAATATTTTCTAATATTATAACAATCAGTTAAAAAATTTTACATTATTAACATGTGATGTTCTTTTCACATAACACTATGTTGACCAAAGTCAATCTATAATAAAAGTACTTTACTGGTTTGACACTACTTTTGGAATTCACTGTCTCATCTTTCTCCAAAATCCTATTAAGATCTATAAAGACCATACTTATAACTGTTGACTAAAACTTTTAAACTAGATTAGACTTTTAAACTTTTCATCTTTTCTATTACACAAATTTAAAACTGATGTCCAAATACTATTTCATACAGTAAGCTACTTTGTAGGTCTTAATTTACTTAGAAATTGACAGAGTATCACACCAATTGGCCAAACAGTGGCACTACAGCACAAAAAACAATATTGGCTAAAACTCTTCAACCCTATGTATATATCCAGTTTCATTTCCAGTATGAAACTTTTCCCACCATTTTGAATTTTGCAATAAACTATCCTTTGTAAACTAGACCTAGATTTTTAACCAATCAGAACACAACCAGTACAGGAATGTTCTCTAGACTCACTAGATCAGGGGTGCCCAATCCTGCTCATGCCAATTGGCTTTATGCACAGCTGCACTACTTCCTGAACTTCAGCCAGCTCATTTGTTCCCTCTCTGCCATTATTGGACAAACTGATTAATCCAGGTGTGCCTGACCTCAGTAACAATAATCAGGCATACCTGGCTTAATCAGTTTGTCCAATAATAGCAAACAGGAAACAAAGGAGCTGGCTGAAGTTCAGAAAGTAGTGCAGTAGAAGGGCACGAAACTTGATGGGCATGTTTGACTCATGGCCCTACAGGTCTGTAAGAATTTTGAAAGAAATCGGCCACTAGTTGGCGCTAACAAGTTTTATGGCTCTGTAATCACGTGGTG
>FLSR01000946.1:1140-15974 GCA_900092035.1 Leuciscus waleckii | reverse complement strand
CTTTCACCTCTGACGCGCGTAAATTTCGCTTCAAACTTTTGTTTTTACGCGCGTTAGACACGCGAATTAACACAAAGTGGTCAAGCGTCAGACTAGACGCGGCAGGCGCCAATTTGACGCGCTATTCGCGTCCGGTCTGAACGCAGCATTAGTAGTTCTTGTACTCTTTTAGTAAATTTATAAAATAAAAGAAGACATTTTATACCTTTTTATTTTAATAAAGTTTCCATTTGTAGTAAAGAGTAGGCATAATCAAACATTAAAACATATTTACGGTATACACATTGTGGATAATAAAAGAAAACAGTACAGTAGATGTGATTTTGTGGGACAATGCAGGACACATGCATGAGAGATAAATATACTACTAATACTAGACTATGTAAATATTGATTTACATTAGTTGTAAAGTGTATCACGGTTTTAAATCTCCAATCAAGGGTTGTTAATTGTGACAGGCTGGCACTCGATTTGCTCAGGTTCAATTGATACAATGTAATTTACTCTATATGGGGCCTATTCAGTTGGCCCAGACTAAATATAATGTACTGAATTTCAGTAGCCTAAGTAAAAATCTACGGTGGCCGAGAGAGCTCAAAGTGCTGCAACTGAAGAAAACACATACAAATTGAAAAACACCCGCAAATTAAGAAAACATCTTAAGTTTTACAACATATGTGTTCTACAAATACTCACAACACAACCAAATACGGAAACGCGCTGCAAAAAGTTCACAACCAAATACAGAAACTCCAAATACAGAAACACAATAAGTGACGAACCCGGCTGGTACATGCTTATAGCTCAAAGTCTACTTTTTTTTTTTTTTTTTTTTTTTTTTTTTTTTTTTTTTTTTTTTCAAAACCTCAAACCACAACTGGCGACCGCCATTCAAACCCCTTTAAATTAGGCGCCGGAGCAGCGGGAGGATTAAGAACGCAAACTTTTGTTGAATTTATGAGAAATCTACAGTCGCAAACAGACAAAGTGTAGTAAAATAAAGACCTAAATGTGTATTTCGTAAGTCTGAAAGAAGACATGTTATTGAAGACAAATATCCAAAAATCTCAAAATTGACCAATAAAAAAAACGCTGGTGTTTCTGTCATCACAAACTACCTTGTAACCTATCACGTCAACGTGTGATCGTCAACGAGTGGATCTCTGAGCTGATGCGAGTGAGTGGAGGAGGGGCTAATTTGCATATTCATATACTATATGAGGCCAGGGTATAGCTATTTTAAGGCATGAATATATATATATAATTATTTTATTTTATTTTATTTTATTTTTTTCCAAGGAAAAACATTTAAATATGTAATTTTGGTGATCAAAGATGAGTTATTAACTTATTATGTACAATACTTCAAGGAGCTCATTGTTTCTGCCTTAAATTAATACATTGTTAGCTAACCGCGTGTTTTGTATATGTACATTTATGAAACCAATTACTTGGACACAGTCACTTCTGATAACAGATCACTCTAAACTGTAATGTAGACATGCATTTTCTGTCAAGCTGCTTTGAAACCATATGTATTGTGAAAAGCCCTATACATAAATATGGGAATTGACATCTATTGACAGCATTAGTTTTTAACAGGAAGGAAAAATAAATCTACATGTAATTTTGTAAAATATTTGTACAAATAATATTTTGGGGTTCTTGGCAAAATGTTAAAACTGTATCCTCCACAGCCTTGCACTCGGATCCAATGCATAAGATCAGAATTGTGCCATGCACATTGTGTTTAGCACATATTTTGTTTACACAATTGCTCTGATACCATAATTTTATGCAGAAAAAAAAAAAAAATTCTTTAATGATTCCAACACTAAAGCAACACAGACACAAAGTAGTTGGTGCAGTCCATTTTTAGTGAATAATCCCCTTTGATTGATTCTTAAACATCTTGAGAAGTGCACACATGAGGTGCTTTACTCAGTGACAGGATTTTTAAACATGAACGACAGAATGCCCCAAAAGAGGAATTTATTCATGTTTAATTGCCAGTAAAAAGAAAATCCATTTGATTATGTTAGCATGTACAAGATGGAGCCGGCGTGGATAAGTCTGTTTATGAAACCACTAATAACCCTTTTAAGCTGTGTAATTGTTTTAAATGCCATCCCCAGATTCCCTTCTGAGGGTGTTTCAGCAAACAGATGACAACACATCCCTTTATGTTGTGTCTTTCCAGGAAGCATCTTATCAGAAGCAGTCTCTTTTGCTGCAGCATGGCAAGTTCAAGAAGATGAAATCCCTGTCACACATGTCACCTTATTTGAGGCCAACATCCGAATCCCTCAGAATTGTGGTTGCACAAAGCTGTTATGAATTTGTCACCTCCTGTCGGTTTATCTCACTTTACAGGCAGGCAGACTCTCTCTTTTCTATCTTTCTCTGAACTGGTCTTTTATAAGCACTCTCGCACACACTATCCCATGCACATATGCACAGTATTTTTCCCTTACTGAGAATCTAAATTCCAGAAAGCCGGTGCATCTCTCTTTTCAGAGCCCAACCAAGGTCTAGCTATTATCAGCAAATTATAAGACCGAAATAGAGACGCTTGTATCTACATATGTTAACAGCTTCTTTTTGTCTTTGTCCACACCAATTAGATTTGCACAATGTCAAATATAAAGCATTGTTCGTTTACAAATGTTAAACCCTTCCGCTTAATTAACCATTCTACCCTTTTGGTCATACTTTACAAAGGATAACCAAATGTAAAGAGACTGATAATTTGCCTGAAATTATAGACATTTCAAAGACTCTTTGAAAGACTCATAACTCCTCAGACAGTCTGAGGTCAGCAATGACCACTATTTAAAGTGACTGCTGGTTATTATTTTCCAGATCAAAAGAGAGTTGATAATGTCAATCCAACAAATTTTTTCATGATTGGAAGATCTTGAGATTGTCTGTATGGGCAGGTGGGGCAGACATAGCATATTAAAATGACATATTACATATTAAAATGAAGCGCATGGATTCAGCAGCCATGTATTTAGTACTAAGCGGGGCAGCCAGTCTCGGGGCCCTCTCTTGCTCTACAGCGCCCCACACATTTCCAATGTAAACTGTGGTGAAAAATGGAACTGCAGTGCGCTCTCATGGAGAGCCATTGGAGCAGATTTATTTTCACGTGACCTTACGTAAAACTCGCTCCAGAACAAGACACTATCAGTCCGCTGCAGCTATGTGTCTGCATCAGGTCAGTAACTAATTGGCAGGTCTGTTCTTCCTATGTGGAGTAGCATATCAAATTAATGAAAGTATAAACCCTTTAGTTTAAACATGATCATGTGAATAGCTTTTATATACAGTAGCCTAGTTCTGTTGTGTTTGTTCTAAGAATAGACATGACTTTGTTTTCTTCACTGGAATTCCTAACTTGTAACATTCTATAACAACATCCGGACGCGAAAAATAATACATTAAGGCAATTCTAGATGGCATTCTATGTGTTTGTCGTGTGTACTAAAGTCTGTCAATCAGCATTAGAGCGCCACCCTCAGGCTGAATAACCCAATGACATTAGAATTCTCCCAAAAGTGTGTCTGATGTGTTCATCGATTAGAATACAAAGCTTACACAATGTTTATCATAAACTAGCACTAAGACCGAAAATCTGCCCTACCTAACTGAATTCAGGGTGAGCATGTTGGAGTATTTTGATGGAGAAACTTGTAAGAGGTGATTATCTGGGCTGTAACATCTGTATTTCAGCAAAGTTTGTTATAATTATGACTTTGGAGTATATTGCCCATATCCTCAATCATATTTCTTGGGGACAATAAAAACAAAAACAAAATCTAGGGCATCTATAAAACATCTCATGACAGACACAATCTTATCAACTAAACTCTATCAGGATATCAACATTCAGAGTTGCGGCAAAGTTTGGTTATAACATCATAATATTTGTGTAATTTTATATATTTTCAGGTTATTATACTAACTGTTCTGGTAAAGTTAAGGCAGTATACGTAACTGGATTATGACAGTGCTTACTGTGGCTGCCTGTCACATACGGATGTAGACACATATCGCACTAGCTGTAAATACCCATCTAAACTTTCTACCTTTCATACACAGATAAACACAGTGAAATTGAGGCTGTTTTTCTGCTTGTTACTACCTGAACAAACAGTGATGCCTCACGCTCACTCTTTATGTGTGCAGTGTATGTTTGTGGGAGTCAGGGGAGATGGGTCTTAAATATCACATATTCCACCGGGGCAGGTGCAGGGATGCCACCTCACATAACTGTGTCTTCATGCTTTCTTTGAAGTCTTACTTGAGAAAGGGTATGCATCTCTTCCAGATGTCACAATTGGTGGCAGGTTAAACAAACTCTAAGACAGAATGTAGAATAACAACATCAACATAACAAGATCTTATTAAATGTAGAGAAATGTATAGGCAGAAGTGTTTTGAGTTGGGCTTTATTTTAATTTTTTTTTTTTGAGAAAACAGAATATATATTATCCACCAACAAATAATTTATCAAATAATGCTTTATTTGATGGTCTGGATGATTTAAAAATTGCAAAGGTAACTTATAAAGCAGTAACAATTTACTTCCCAAATGTATTCAGATGCTGTTTGGAAGCACAACCAAAACAATGTTTTGTTTCTACAGGGCCAAAAGTTACATAGATTACCTTTAATTATAAGACGATGCACAAATATGTAACTCAAACTGAATAATTTGTATATGAAGTATATAAATAAATAAATAAATAAATAAATAAATAAATCATTTTATTAATTTATAAAAGGTGTAATTTTCCAGATTTTTATAAAAGTCTTCAGAAATGATGTCTTAAGTAACAATTTTGTTTTCCTATCTTTTGTATAGATTAAAATTAGTAGTGGAAGGTAAAAAAAAAAAAGGTTAGGTAAAATAAGCGAATGCTTTAGCCTACACCTTTTTTTGGTTAATATGCAAAATTATGTATACACTTTTATGTATGATTCACAATTGTGTATGAGGATTCAAAATAAATATTCTTGCTGATTTTGTTTTAGTATGTAATATTTAGTAATACCTTTCCTCTTTTCACTGTCAAAGTCAGAAAAAGCAATACATAATCTGAATGCGTTATGTGTATTAAAATATTATGCCAGACTCATTATCAAGATTATTATACACACATCTGGAAACACTTAGCTGTGTTGTGTGGCCAATGATATTTACACTAGGTGAAAATAGTCAGTTACAATTTTAGACATCCTCGGTTGTTTGGTGAATCTTGCGTCTTGGTATCAGATTGTTACAGTAGATTAATTAAAGAACATAAACAAAGAGAGAGATTTACATTCCACAGCTGAAAAGCACTTTAGACAAAATGGATGAGGATTTATCTGTATTATACTAAAATCGTTTTTGCAACAGTCCATCATACAAAGCAATTAGCCCCTTCATGTGTCCAAGCTTTTCGCAAGAAACATTACTAGACTTCAAAGTAAGTAATTTTGTTCCTATGTGTATGTCAACAGACAACTATCCTTTTATTCCACCATTAAAGTGGCCATGAAGAATGGATTCATAAATAGCCTGTCCAATTAGTTATGCTTGACTTTTATTCTGCTCCCATTGTGGGCACCCCAGTGCTTTTCTATAGTGGACAAATAGCAGTGCTGGAACTGAATGTCATTGGGGTCACAATGTCATTGCTAGTATTCTCACCTTGAGAGAGGGACCAGTGGAGAGTATCACATGCTGCAGACACCATCTGGTCTGACTGAGGGAGAGATGACAGCACTGACTCGGACCATCTGACCTTGTTAAGAGCAGGCTGTGAGGTTCAGGAGATGCCACTAATTATATAACATGCATTGACAGACACATACTCACATTGGCTTAAAGCAGTCAAACGTGGAAGTGCTCATGGACACACACAGTGAAAATTGCTGGATTGACAGCTTGGATAGTCACGGTGTGTGCAACACCATAGTGCTGCTGAGGTAAACATCAAAGTTCTTTTGCAATGTGCTGTGGTGCTTCAGTTTTCTGCGAGTGTGTGCCGTACTTCAGAGATTCTTGGAAATATGCAAGGACAACTATGTTATTTTATTTGTAGTCATGGTAACAGTTTAGGTACCCATTGAATTATATAGCCTAATGTGTTAACATCAGCAAACATTGTTGAATTATATAATGCTTAAAATATCATTAATACATTACAGCTACAAATATGATTAAATTTGATCATTTAATAAATATGCTGAATTTGATTTCAAAATGTAGCATAAATATTAATTAGTGATGTCAGTCATTTAAAATATTAGTTACACTTTACAATAAGATTTCATTTGTTAACATTAGTTAACTACATTATAGATAACTTGAACTAAGAATGAACAATACTTTTACAGAATGTATTAAACTTAATGTTAATCTCAACATTTACTACTATACTTTTAAGATTCCAAGTTGTTAACATTAGTTAATGTGCTGCGAACCAACATGAAAATTTTTAGTAGCTAACATTATAACAAAGGTGAACAAATGCTGTAAAAATATATTGCTTTTTGTTTTTTTATGTTAGTTAATGCATAATGTTAACCCGAGTTCTTATTGCAAAGTGTTATCAAAATATTTAATTGTAATTATTTTAGTAATTAATACAGTTATATAAAAAAATTATAATGAAGAAGCATTATACAATTATTTGGTTCAGCAATTTGTGTGGATGACAATCAAAAAGTTCATAGTAATCATGTTTAGAATCTACCAAAATCAAAATAAATATTTTACAATGCAATATTGTCACATACTGCTCAGAGAAACAAAGGTTGAGAATCCAAGTGCAGTAGTTTATTAGGGTAATCCATAATCGTACTCCATACAACAGGTGTAAACACAGTCAAAACTATCCAAAACAGACACCAGGACAAATAACTCAAGCACACAGTGTAATCCAGGAAATAGGGCCATCCAGAAAAAAGACAAAAGGTCCAAACCATGAAACTGAAAACCAAAAGAACACTCAAAAAGATAGTGTTACAACATACAAGACTTCACAATGAATGACTGAATAAACAGGGTTTATATAGGCAGAGTTAACAAGGGTAATGACACACGGTGGAACAGGTGATCAAACAATAATGAGTCCGGGCAATGGGTGATGGGAAATGCAGTCCATGATGATATAACTAAGACGGAAGAAGTGCCCTCTGGTGGCTATTATGGCACTCCAGCTGGCAGGCATGACAGATATATTAAAGGGATATTCCACTTTTTTTGGGAAATAGGCTCATTTTACAACTCCCCCAGAGTTAAACAGTTGAGCTTTACCGTTTCCGAATCCATTCAGCCGATCTCCGGGTCTGGCCGTACAACTTTTAGCATAGCTTAGCATAGATCATTGAATCGGACAGGACCATTAGCATCTCTCTCAAAAAAATTACCAAAGAGTTTCGATATTTTTCCTATTTAAAACTTGACTCTTCTGTAGTTACATCGTGTACTAAGACCGACGGAAAATGTAAAGTTGCGATTTTCTAGGCTGATATGGCTAGGAACTATACTCTCATTCCTGCGTAATAGTCAAGAAACTTTGCTGCTGTTCCATGGGTGCAGCAGGCGTAATGATATGACGCAGCGCCTGAAAATAGGTCTAATAGGTTAGACAAACTTAGTTGGAAGTTACCGAGCTGGGGACTATTTTCAGGCGCTGCGTCATATCATTACATATAACTTTGTATACAATATGTTCAATGTCATCAGAATACAAATGAGAAGATATAACAATGAGCTAAAAGTAAGATTAATCTATACATCAGTTACACAAATTTTGTCAAGTTATGTTTAAATGAGTTTCATAAGAAATGTTTGGTAATGCAGGGTCCACAGATGACACGGCAAATTTTAAAGTTGAGACACTCACACACAGATAACGCATATTTTAAAAACTTTTTTGTATAAAATGTATATTTATTTGCAACAGTTTTGTTAACAGCAATAATAAGAAATTTCTGTCGTATGAACAGCTATTCAGCTGATGGACGCCGTGCTGCGTTGTCATGGGAACATCCCAGGTGAAAATAATGAGGACATTACTTTGTCTTTCCTTGCTCCCTTCACCAAGTGCATTCCACGAGTCCCGGCCACTTCAAAGTCCCCACTTCAAGGGCTCTTCGAAGGGAGTAGGGCATATGGATGCTCACGAGCAATAAGCACATCCCAGCCGGGTTCGTCACTTTTTGGGGTCCCTCTGGAAACATTTCCCTTGTGGTTCTATTTGCAGAGCGTTTCTGTATTTGGTGGTGTCGTGGACTTTTGCAGCCCGTTTCTGTATTTGGTTGTGTCGTGAAAGTGATGAAGATGTTTTCTTAATTTGCGGGTGTTTTTCTAGTTGCACGTGTTTTCTTCAATTGCAGCGCGTTGAGCTATCTCGGCCACCGTAATGATGAGCTAAAAATACTGTACATAACACAAAGTGATCCAAACTCACACGGTGCTGCTCTAATTCAGTGTGCTATTCAGGGTAGCTGTGAGAGAAAGAGCACCGCCACACTTCGGAGCACATGGCACCCACAGCCCCTGCCAAATTATTTTTCACAGCAAACAATTTATTGTTTTCTCAGAGCGGCATTCGACTTCAACGATCTTTGTGACTCCCTGAAGGAAATAGTCACACTGAGGCAGAGAAGAGCATTTCATGAAGTGTGTCCCAATGACAGATGGCATTTTCACAGGCTCTGGCAAACCTGGCCCCACTGCTGGAACACCAGCTAATTGCTGAAGTGGTGACCATCATGAAGGAAGTCACAACTAACCTTTTGTCTGACTGGAGTGAAAGCGTAATTGTCAGAGAAAAAAAAAAGGTGTAGGGCAGAAACTTACTAAAGTTGTGCTCGGAAAAGTTCGGCAGGCAGAGAGAACTGGATTGTCTTTTATTCAGGAAAACACATAAAACACTACTGTGGAAGAAAACTTTTAATATGTCAGTACTTGCTCTTTTGTGGCTCTCAGTAACAATACAATATCAGGAACAGTACGTTTCTTTTAAGTAAAAAAAAAAAAACCTCTAAAGTTAAGAAAACCCTTAAAATCAGCATGAAATGGAAGTTACGATAGTCTTTTCTTTGCTATTGTGACATATCAAAGTGAATCAGTTTCTGAACAAGAAAAATGTAGGGTGGAACTTGATTTTGTTCAGTGTAAATTGATTAGATCATTGGATGTGGTTTGCTATTGCTGTGATCTCATGTGAGTGACAGGTTGTCCCGCCCTCGCGCAGAGAAACACATCAACAGAGAAAAGGGGAAAGAAGGAAGGGAAGTTATTTTTATTAAAGATTACAAGGGCACATGAATAAAAAAGAAAATAAAAAAAAAGTATGTGCACTGATAAATCATTATAATAAATACTGAAATATTCATTAAAAATAATAATTCTCAATTTTGATTTATGATGTAACTTCATTTTGTTCAAACTTAACCAAAAAATTATGATAAATCAATACATCAGCAAAACTTCTTCCAAAATGTGTTTTTGTCTTATTCACAATGAAAAGTCTTTTATAAGTGTTTTATATTCATCATGTCGGGATGGTTTTGACAGGAAATTGCGTACATACGTCACTTGTCCATGCGTGTCTTGTCATCAACATTGGCTTGGCTTTTCAGAGATGGTGAGAACTGAGGGATTTCAAATATTGTAAAAGCAACGTGGAGATGACGTTTTTGTTACTTAACAGGTGAGTACGGTATTTTATTGAACAGATAAATCGCCATATGTAGATCTTTAACAGAGTTCATTGTAAAGCATTATTTATTATGAATGGTCATTTTATTATGGGTTGCTGTATTGCTGAGCTAGAATTTATTTTCAAGGAAGTACCGTGTCTATTATTGGGTAGAGCTACAGTAACATCTTCAGCTCAGATTGAGATCCTTTCAATCTAAACTGGTTATATGTCTTAAGCCCAGAAGTGAATGTTTTATGAGCACCAGGATAACCATATTCATTCACAGTCTCGCAGGGTCGAAGTAACCAAAACAATGTTCTTCCGCAAAATGCATGGTTTTGTTTTTTAACCGCTAGAGGGCCAAAAGTTAGTGTACCTTTAAAAGTTTTCTTTAACTTAATAATTATTGAATAATTTCAATTAACTCATTTAGTATATAAATAATTTTGCAAGAACATTTATTTTTGTCAAGATTTACCTTTCATAATATTCTCATGATATTGAGACAATTGTAGAAGAGATTATGCCAGTTCAGTAAGTCCAATTTAATATGGATATTTACATTCCAGTTTATCATCACAAACTACTGAATATCTCCACAAAAAAAAAGGAAAGATATCCTCACATTACCTAGAAATGCTTTAATTTTAATAATGCAGATGCAATTCTGAACAGGCCGTGTAATGTTGGCTTTGGACAGAGCGAATGAGCTGGCCTCCTGATGGTCTGTGATGACTCTGGCTGAGAGGATAATCACTGATGTGGCCTGTCTCTCCCTCCACACTTGCGTGTTTACATCCTGGTCCTAATGGAACACACATGGTTTAGCACATTGTTTAACCAACAGTTTATCATAATTATAGTCAAGGAGTATAGCCATATGGTGTCTGACTGACACTTCCCTCTGAATATGCTCCCAATAAATCAGCTGAACTTGTAGTTGTGCAGGCGAAATAGACTTTTTCAATACAGTTTTTAGTTTATTTTTTATTATTCAATCATAATTTATATCATTAATTAATTAATCAATTAATTAATTAATTAAAGTTTATTTTCTTTATGTTATGCATTTGAATGTACATTTTGTTTTAACCTTTTGGGAGATTAAATTACTTTGGTTATTTTCTTATTTACTATTACCAAATATGTCATAATTAAAATACCGTTAAGTAGCCTACAACACTGAACATAGAGAAATTACAGAGAAGGATATGTTCACTTAAGGAATAGAGTGGAGATGGGTTTAAAATGTATGGACTTGTTTAATAGCTTTCTTTCCTTTACTTACTTCTTTTTACAGACCTGTAACTTTAAGGGTCAAAACCCTGTGGAGCAACAATGACTCCAAATAAACAGGTGTTTTATTTGTTTTTGTTTTTTTATATGCTGAGTGCTTTCACAAGCAAACATATATGGGAAGAATAGCTGTTTTCATGGTCCTTGTGTTCACTTTCTACTGCCCTCAATCACTTAGGGCATCTTCAAGCCATGCTACTGTGTGGATGGTATTCATCATGGCTGTTGAATGATGGATGTGTGTATATGTGAGGTCAGGAGGGGCACTATTATACTGAAATCATTTTATCTAACCTACTATTTAGAGGGGAAACAAACAACCAGTGATTTGAATGCACTAACCACAAAAATAATATATGCAAGTAGACAATAAGTGGTGGTTACCCATGTGATGTCATTGAAACGTGCCATATTTGTATCTTAAATGTGTATCTTAATACAAGATTCATGTTGGTTTCATATGGTTTTGAAAAAAACATTTATACAACTTTAAAGAAAATGTTCAGTTGACTCTAATTTTCCACCTTCAAAACATTTTTAAATATACTTATCAAGGTAAAAGTTAGTTTTTTATTAATTCATAAATATCATAAATATATATTTTTTAGGGAGTAACACCACATAACATTTTAATTAACTAACTAACTAACTAACTAACTAACTAACTAACTAACTAACTAGCCTTTTCATGAAAAGGTCAAACAATATTTAGTTTGTTTGTTTTGTTTTTCTGTGACATCATTCCCGGTTTTATGTTTCTTATGCTTATTTCTGCATGTTGGGTAGACCAACTTTGAATTGGTGCACACATAATTTTTTTATTAATAAGCAGAAAAACAGTTTTACAAATGTTCATGTTAGTTCACAGTACATTAACAAATTTTAACAGATACAACTTTGTATTTAAAAAAATGTGTCAGTTAATGCATTATTTTATTGTTTAACTTTATTGTAAAGTACTACTAAAAGCTTATACCAAACTACTTCATGAATCTCATAATAGAAGAGATATGTAAGCCAGTATATATGAATTGTATTTTTTAAGTATTTCTGAATAGCTTATTATTTGAATTTTTTTGATACTGTTATTTTTACCATTGGTGTTTAGTAAAGTTATAGAAAACAAATCATGATGGTTCATAGAATAATCAGTTGTACGGCATATAGCCGTGAGAATAGTTATCTGTAAAACAAATGTTAACATTCTGATGTGAACTGATACTGCATGCTTGTATCCAGCTGTTGTGCTGGCAGGGCACTGCTGTTAAGGTGTAAATTAGACTGATAAAGTGATAATGAGGAAAAATCAACACACACCATAATTCAAATGCCCTGGAAAACAAGTCAATGAGACCCGTACAGTAGGCTAACCACAGTAATGGGTCTGCATCCAACCGTTTTTCCAATTTCATATTGAGTGCGTACAAACAGATTTCCAAGCCTTGTATTGTTCCTCATGCAGGGAAAACCATTTCCATATCTATTTGGAAATGGAACCTCATATACCTTTAACAACTATCTGATCAAAGTGCTCAAGACAGATGATGCATGAGTGCATCCGCTGAAAATAATCAAAAGTCACTTACACGTCCCAGCAATTCACTTTTACTAGCAACACATGTTCTTAGAATCTCTCGTCTCGCCACAAGCCTCCATCTGTGAGTCTGTGTAGTATATGGAGCTCCCAGGGGCTCTGAGGGACATGCAGTGTCAAACTGCAGCATTCAAATGAGTAATGGAAGAACAAGCTCATAAAATGGCTCTGCTGACCTTTCTGCAATCATACACAAGCAAGTGGGGAAAAACTGTGAACAACACTTAAGCATTAATTGCTCCCAAACAGACAATGCTCCATGTCAACATAGCAAAGACCCTTAAATATGCACCAAAGGACAAATAAAAAAAGCAATCCACATTAAGACTGATTAAAGGAATAGTTTATTTAAAAAGGGTTAAAGTCCTTTATTTATCCACTCTAATGTTTATTCAAGCCAATATAACTTTCTATATTGAATGAATGAAGGTCTGCTTTTAAAGCAATGTCCAATTTCTGACATCTGCCATTTCTTTTCGATAAATTGGTTGACACAGTTTACAAGAAAAAAGTATGAATAATTAAATTATGAATCAGACAAAATGGAAAAGCATGACCAGTACATTCTTTAAAATTGCAAAATATCATGATGATGATGGGGTGGGGGGTGAAATAGTTCCACGATGATCAGTCCTCCCAGACATTTGTAATTACAGTGAAATCAGAATAATCAGCATCAAGGCGCTGATGTCTAATGATGGTGGACGCTCAATCTAACTGATTAATGCCGAAACACAAAAGCCAGGGTTTGTCTTGGTTGTTGTGGGTATGGGTTGCATTAGTATGGTTGCGAGTTAATCATTGTTTGTGCATTTGTCTAAATCTTCTCATTTTATAAGGGTGAGATTTAAATGGAAATGCGCAAGAAAAAAAAAACATGCTCAATTAGTTCCTGCCCAAGGCAAATTTAAATGAGACCCACCGCAGCTTTGCCTATTAAAGAGTTCTCATGACCCAGTTCCTGCCTCAGAGCTGGTGGCAGCTACCATGACAGTATGAATCAGTCAAACATAAAGATCCACTCTTGATAGATGGAACCATCAGTTACACTAACAGTCAAGCTGGCCGCCGAACACCTTTGCCCTCGTTTTGTCATGTAGACCATAATGCCATGCTTTGTTTTCTGCTAATTGGCTCTCCCCAGTATATAAATCACTGAAAAAAATCCCTAGCCACATGAGTTATTTCCTCTGAGAGTAGACTAAATCTAGTGGTGGAGTGGAAAGTATTCTCATTAATAAGCCAGTGGCTGAGAAACTCTTGTGCCCTTATATATATTGAGATTCCCGTGACCTACTGATTTTGGCATGCGGATACCAGTCCATAAGGTGAAGTAAAGGCTTGTGACAATCTGTAAGAAACGTCTGACGCCTATAAACCCGGCAATCAGCTACTGACAAAACATCAATTAAAGTGGTATGTCATCCCAGAATATATTGTAGGTCAAAGTCTCAAAAATATGTCCAATCCTAAAGACGTCCTTCAGAAAGCGTAGAACATTGTCCACTTCAGTTTGGACTGTCGCCATACCTTTCATGCTAGTTGCAGTCTTTTAACACTTAACCCTCTGGGGTCTGAGTGGTTTTTGGGGTCCTTGAGATGTTCTGACATGCCCTGACATTTGTGCTTTTTCAGTTGCTTATAAACATATTAATGGCAAAGGTATAATTACACTCTATTTAGCACAAACAGGGCTACCATGTGAGTAACATGTATGTACATGTTTGTATTTTTAAGAGAATAATGTTTATGCATGGTTATTGAAAAAACTAAAAATGTATGTGTAACCCCTCCACCCAGGTCCTACTCGCCCCGCTCTGTGCGGGCCTCGAACCCGGGTCAGGCGCTCTAACAAGGAGGCTAAAGTCTGCAGCCTGTCTGTCGTTAGAGCGCCTATTGAGATCAGATGAGTGAGGTTTACTCGCACAGCGACTACTAGCTGGCCTCCGTTACACTTTTGACTGAACACACACTAAATATGTGTTCACAAGACTTTTGACTAATGGATGTTGTCGCCTAGAGTTTTTGCTTCAAAATTATGTGAAAATCATCCTGCCTAATCATTCACATAAAACAATACATTGATTTAAATTTTGTAAGACACTTTTTGTTTGGAAAGGCAATATGCGTGGGGGCGTGAATGATCATGAATAATGCTGTGATTCACACCTGAGAAGACAATTACTTGCATAATGAGCCTTTCATTCAGGTGACTTACATCCATATTATTATTT
>FLSR01000945.1:102113-113563 GCA_900092035.1 Leuciscus waleckii | reverse complement strand
GTTACCAGTTTTTCTTATTAGTGTTCTGCATCTGCCACTTTAAAGAACTGTAAAATAAACTCTTTGAAATAAACACATCACTCTATATTACTCTTTCAAACCTTTATTTCAAAACAATCCAGAAGGTTAAATTGTAACCTTAGTCTGGGATCATAGTAGAATTCTGTTCATTGTTAAGTTAAAAATAAAGGCAAAATGCAAGCAGTTGTTTTAACAAACTTAAAAATAAAGGCAAAATGCAAACAGTTGTTTTAACAAACTAGTTTTTTATTAACTAACAAGCCCCTTTACATCATAGGTTAACTTTTAAAATAAATGATGAAGGCACAATATAGGGATTTCTGTCATCAGAATTATATGAAAGCTGCTTATCTAATGGTCTGTAATACTAAGTCCTGTACATGTCAGTGATGTAAGTCCTGTGTCAGTGAAGTTGATTCAGTACCTTCCACTTTGCAACAGTACAGCAGTGCATGAGTCAACAACATTCAGCAGACGAAGAACAGTTGCAGGATATGAGTGGATCAGTCGTGTCCAGTTGCTAACAGTAAAGTTCAGTGCATAGTTGTTTCACAGAGCAGGAAAGGCTGTACCGATCCAACTTTCTCGTAAAATCCTGGAGTGCTGGTTCCCTAGACAACACAAAACCAGACCAATTACAATCAATACAATGTGTTTTATAAATACAGCAAGTTTATGGTGGAAAAAGTTCAACCATCTTAGACTTTCGTGACTCAAACAAGAAGCTATTTTGGTAAGATTAAGACTTGAATTTACTGATTTCTAAGTAAATTAAAGACTTTATTCATCCAAAAATGTGTATTCTGTCATTAATTATTCACCCTTATGTTGTTCCAAACCAGTAAGAGTTTTGCTCATCTTCGGAACACTTAATGAAGTTATTTTTAATGAAATCTAAGAGATTTCTGTCCCTTGATCGACAGCCTATTCAACTACCACTTCCAAAGCCACGGAAAGGTATAAAGAAAATCACAAGTAATCCATGTGACTCCAGTGGTTTGACCTAAATTTTACGACTTTTTTTTACGACAATTTTAACCAACTTTATTTACAAAATATTAATCTTCAATGCACAATCACACAACAACATCTGCTCTCACATTAACAACATGCACGTGTTGTAATTATCTCATGAATGCATGTTGGAAATGAATATTTTATAAATTAAGTGGTAAATGTTTTTTTGCTGCAAACACAGCACTTGCATAGTTTAATAAAATGTATGCTCGCGCAAACTCATCCGAGAGTGGTAAACAATGAGTGACGTACACACCAGGAAGCGCGCACCCTCAGATCACTTGGACGTGGCTGTGTGCAAGAGGTAAAAACGATATAAATACTGTTCGTTTTCTCACACAAACCGCTCGTTTCGTGTCTTAGGCCATCAATGTGTACTTACGATGGGGAAAGATCTTTAAGTTCTGTAGATATCAAACTAGCTACAAATTACTGTTGCTTACCTTCAGTTTGTATTGCAAAATGGATAAACCATATTGGTGTACCTTTATGCCTTTCTAGGGCTTGAAAGTGGTAGTTGCGTGGACTGTCAGTGGAGGGACAGGAACTTCTCAGATTTCATAAAAAATATCTTCATTTGTGTTGTGAAGATGAAAGAAAGTCTTACATGTTTGGAACGACATGAGGGTGAGTAATTAATGACAGAATTTCCATTTGCGGGTGAACTAACCCTTTAAGAATAAATTAAGACACGCACCTTAAGAAATCTCACTAAATAGTCAGCTGCCGGAAGAATCTTTGTTCCCTTCTTGTGGCTATGTAATGTTGGGGGCAGGTGATGGGCAGAGATTTCCCAATCAGTTGAGTCTAAAATTAAACAGCAAGAAAACATCTACCTGTCAAATCATGAAAACAATTGGTTTGAAAACTCATTTTAAGTAAAAAAAAAAAGAAAAGAAAAAAAGATCTACTTTTAAAGTAATTTGACTGGACAAATTCAAAATGAGTGTTATGAAACACAGAAAATCTAGTTATACCAAATAGCAACAAAGCCATGATTATTTTTTTATTTTTGTGCCCATGATTCTCTCATATGTTATCTGTTAAATCTTACCTTCTCCAGGTTCTAGTCTGTACAGTCTTTAAACACCAAGCCTGGTACGCTTAGCCACTTGTTGCATCATAGAAATGCTCCTAGCAAACACAAATATCAAAAGCAATTGATTTAAACATGAAAGCATATCCAAACATCAACCAAAAGTTAATATGATAAATACATTTTGCATAAATATTTAATCTGAAATAATTTACTTACCAATTTTAAGAAATTGGTCCTCCAAATAAGGAAATAAAGTGACAATTTCACGTGCATTGTCGGTCCGCAGTTTGTGGAGTTGTTCTTCTGTTTTTCAGTTAACGTTATACGTTAGGTGTGCTGGCAACGAGAGTAAAAGATAGTTTGAGGATAAATACATAGACTACTTTATGATATTTGCACGTCACAAATATTATAATAAAACAATATAACATTATAAAACACGTATTGTAAATAAGTTAAAACACTTACTCTGTGTTTTCACTGTTAAAAGCAAACTCCGTGTCTGCACTGCGTCACGAGTCAAAGAAGATGGAGGGCCTAACGTAACGAGTCTGTGAGAAAGGTTTAAGCGCGCACATCACATAAATATCGTTAGAAAACAATATAATGCCATGAAATACATGTTTTAAATTAGGTAAAAACACTTACTTTCGGTGTTTTCCCTGTTAACGGGAATGTACGTTACAAGCAAATCTCCTCGTCGTCAGCTCCGTATTGAGTCAAAGAAGATGACGTCGCCTTTGAAAAAAGTTTCGACTCGTTTAAGCGCGCAGAGCATTTAAATATCGCTATAAATCAATGTGTTAAAAAATACATATTGTAAATTAGTTAAAACACTTACTTTCGTCGTTTCCCTGTTAAAAAGCAACACCATCCTGGTCTGCTCCACATCGCGGGTCATGGAAAATGCCCCTCGAGAGCAGTTTAGCCATGCACAGCATATGCATATTGTTATAAAACAATATGTTATAAAATGCATGTATAAATGCAATAAAACACTTAATTGATGCGTTTTCCCTCCTCGTATGCCTTGCATCGCGAGTCAAAGAAAATGGCGTCTTTGAAAAAAGTTTCAGCTCGTCTGGTCGCGCCCAGCGAGTAAATGTCCCGGATGTAACTAATTACACTCTCTCGGTATTATTAATTTAACTCCACATATTTTCACCAGTTTACACTAGCAGTGTTAATTCAACACCAGAAAATTAACTCTTTACTCTAAAAGTCCTTAACACCAGGATTTCAACACTGGAATTTTACTGTGCATGGATGTTTTGGACACATATGTGATTCCTGTGTAAAGATTATGTTTTAAAGTTAGTCCATAGTCTTTACAAGAGTGTGGAACTTTGCATCACTACGGTGTGACAAAATATGTTGTTGTGTAAAAATACACCCAAAGATTTAAGCACAACTATTTACACACATACTAAGCAGGAGAATAAACTGTATATTGTAGATTGTGAACATTACAATATCTGTTTATTTGGGGTCAGAGAACACCATTAGCTCATACATCTCTTTGATTTTGTGCTGGATGTAAAAAATAAAGGTATTAGTTAAGGTACAAATATGGACCCTTGAGGGTACAGGCCCAGTGACAAGCCATTGTTCCCCTAAATGTACAATTATGTACTGTATTTTCTGAGAGTGTAGTTTACTGCATCTTACAGACTAGGCATCATTTCTTTTGAGGCTCAGTATTACCTGGAATTTTTCCCAAAATGCATTGTTTTATTGTTTGGTAATCAAAATATCCTGGATTCCATATAGTTTTGATCAAAATTAATAAATAAATGCACTTTGTGTACAAATTAAGGAATCAATTTATTTTATTTTGAAAGTGTTTGTTTCTTCCAGTAATCTCCACTACAGCAAGGCCATTTTTCCATGATTACTCCATTAATATGCTTACACACACACATACATATACATACTCGCGAGGGGAGTGGGAGAAGGAGAAATTGCTAGAGAGAGCAGCAGGGGTTGCTGAGTCTTCTGGGCGAATCCAGGTCTCAGTCAGCCCCAATATACTAAGAGTAGAATGAGATGCAAAGGCTGGAATGAAGTCAGCTTTATTGACTGCTGACTGACAATTCCATAGACCCACGGAAAGAGAGAGAGGAGTGTGTGAGGATGTGAGGATGGGACGCAGATTGGCAATATTGCGCTGGCTATTGTGCGTGATGAAAGGACGTTGCCGAGAGATAACAGGAATGTATTGAAAGCACATGTTGATTAAGGTGAACATTAAGATAAGTAGAGGGAAAAAGAAGGGAAGAGGAGATACTTAAGTGCCTTTCTGGTGTCCTTGCTCGGTGGAGTCGCGCAGGTAGAGTCGCTGGTCTTTACCCGAGTCGGTCTTCACACGAGGAGGCTGAACACGAGAGCTGAATGCTTCCGCTGACGCTTCCGCGACAGCGTGCAAATTACACAGATATACAGATAATGCTCTCACCGCTTGAGTGAGTACAGCTGTTTCGTTCGGGCAATTAAGTCAATAACGGCAAAATGTGTCAAATCTAAAGTGCTAGGAGCAAGGGCTTAAGTTACGTGCAAATTAGGTTGCTATAAACAGTTACATGTGTTTCGTTCGCGGCTATTTCTCTAAAGTGCCAATGCGTCTAACTGAAATGGTTGGTTGATGTGGACTATTGTTTGAACTTGTACTCATCTCTGTTGATTCTCTCTTCTTTGCAGAACTTCTTGTGAGCTTCTCACATTCTGCAACTTTTCATTCATGTGTTTCTGGTCGTTTGTCTTCTTTTTCCATGTTGGTCATTGTGTGTTGTTGCAATTGGCTTTTTCCTTTTCTCTCATTGCAAGGGAAGATCATTGCCAGCATGTCCTTGAACCCTCACTTCCTGTTGTGGGGGGTTGCTGGAGTCGTTTGGTGTATTTTAAGGCATGGACTCAAATGTCAGTTTGTTGATCAATGCACAAGGCTCTTCTGAGATGACAAAGCACAGTCACTGGTTCTTTTTGTTTGAGTTGTCCCAGAAACTTTCCTGGAATTGAACTGCTCTCATCTGTGAATGCAACCTTCATTATTTCTGTTAGTTCTGTTAGTGACAACAACATGTATTAAATCATCTGCTCCATTGTCCTTCTTGGTGTCACCTGTAGAATGGTCATGTGGGCTGAGTGGTGTTTTTTCATTAGCACATATTCCCATTTGTTTTTTCATAAATTAGATTTTTCTTTTTCATCAAATTTCATCAACTCAGTTATCTCATTGTTTTGAGTCCCACTGTTAGCACACTATTTATCAGGCATCTTAGACAACACTCAACCCACTTTGCAACAAGACAAAAGTTACACAACAATATGTCATACTTTTGACAAAGAGTCAGCTCCATCATGATATGTTGAAAAGAAAATCAGATGTGTTATTGTGGCGGACAGTAGGTTTATTACAGAAAGAGATTTAAGGAAGAGTCGACTACGCCACCCTGGTCACTAAACCAGAGAAGTATCCTAATTAGGACACACAGGTTCGGTGTTTCCCTTCACAGAAAATTGGAGACGTGGGTATAAAAATATTCTTTATTGGACAAATGTAAAATATTAAAATATGCGGCAATTGGAATCAATCACTCCACACACACAGACACACAATAACAATACAGACTTATCAGGACTTGTGATTACCGGAAGCAGGATGAGCTAGCGCCAAACTTCTCCACATCAGCAATGGTCGAGAAGCACAAACACGTGCACTACACTGCACCCTCACATCAACCAAGATCAATCCCTATAGGTTATAGACCACACACACGGTGCATCAGGCCCCACCACCAAAATAGAGCAACTAGCTCTCCTGCTCCGGACTCACAGTGCCTGAAGACAAGAAAAACGAATTACAACAAAAAATAGTTTACAAGAATACTGATTTACAAGGCACAACCACAATACCCAATATCACAAAACAAAATATATGATCCACTCAAACCTGTAGTTGTGGGTTTCAGTAAGGTTTTCAGTGCATTGGTTTACAGTTTTTTACGGCGTCATATGGCGAGATGAACGGCGTAAAAAGCGGCGCTTTCCATGCACACTAAAACGCCGTCAAATACGGCGTCATTGACGTATTTCGCGCGTCTTTTACGGCGTTTGTAATTACAACGGCGTATTTTGCGGCGTCCAATACGGTTTAAAACGCCGTATTTGACGGCGTTTGGCTTTAAACGCGATTAATAGATGGCGTATTTCTGAGCCTCTTGGCTTGCCATATAAACACTCAGCTTGAACACGCGCTTCTCCACGCACCTGACAAGAGTTACGTTGTTAACCGTTTAGCGTCCGGTAGGTTCGAGCAATAATAACCAGCTGCCGTCGCACTCACCTCCAGCCAGAATGAAAACACAACGACTGCAAACACTCAGCACCACATGTGCTTATCCACAAACCGCACGGCAACTCCAGCCAGGATGAACGCAGAGAAATGACGTGCCAGCGAAACAGTCACACATCAACGCAATGTCCGGTGGCCAAACAGCCACCTTGATATACCCGTATGAATGAGACGCTAATTACCTGCGGGCCTCTAGGGCGGAGTCAACACATGCAAACGAGGTGCTACCCAACAGCAGCACTTCACTACATTATGCTCCATCATGATATTCTGAAAGGAAAGTCAGATGTGTTAAGCACTGCGCAAATGTGGTACTGTTTTTTTCCCCCCATTTTCTTTTTCTATTGTCACTAGTGATGTTACGTTCGTAAACGAATCGTTCTTTTTGAACGAATCGTTCTTTTTGAACGAATCGTTCTTTTTGAACGAATCCTTTAGGTGAACGAATCGTTCTCGTTCACGTAAACCATTGACTCATATTTCTCGTTCACTGAAATCCCTCCCTCCACAGCAGCGCGGCGCTATTAGCAGCGCATGCGCAGCTCAGTGAACCGGTGTTTTCAACCTGTCAAAGAATGAACCTCGAGTCAATAGCCTTCGAGTATGAGATGTGACGGAGCATGTGATTTGTTGGATGTAGTGAATGAATACGCCCTTCACTGACTGTGACCGAGTTGCTTTTGAGTCTGAACCATAGGTCTGAACGAGAGAGAGATCTTATCGTTTGTGAACGAGTTGAACGAACTGGTACATGTCGTTCATGAAAAAAATAACCAGTTGTTTGAACGATAATGATGGCGAACCGATAGAGCTAGGTTTGTGTAGTTAGCATGTTTGCATCAAAGAAACAAATTTACACTTTACCATTGTAATGAAAACAGGTTAATAACTCAAGCTAATGGTTACATATAACAAAGACAAATTAACATCGTCATTTTTTAACTTTGATTTGAGCTAAGGGGGGTGCACTTGACTGTTTACTTGATTTAAATTTACACTTTACCTGCTTTTCTTATATTTTGTTTGTGTGTTTTAGTCTTAGTTTAGTGGTATTTTGCACTTTGAACAATTTACTTGACTACTTGTGTTAATTTTGTATTTCAAAAAATGAATTCATTATGTTTTATTCATGTCATATGCACTTCTCTAAAAACTAAAACAAACCAAAAAAATATGACAGTATTGGTTAGGTCTCATTTGCGTAACAGCAAATAGCATTTCAGTTCGGGCTGTGAAGGGGCATGTATTTGGTTGGATCTACTGAACGAATATGCCTATCACCGACTGAGATCGCTCTGTTTTGAGTCTGAACGAGAGAGAGAGATTTCGTTCGTGAACGAATTAAACTAACTGGTACTTTCGTTCGTGAATGAGAGTACTGGGTAGATCGGTCATTTAGCATGTGATTAAATCTCATTCAAAGCGCAGTTATAGGTGTGCACATATAATTGTTTAAATTTATATTCAACATACAGAACATCAACGTTTAATATAATCCCAGATTCATGAATGTGTATGTCTGACTAAACAATTAAAATGTTAATTATGCAAGAAAACCTTGGTTTGGTCATCTGAACCACTTATTTAGACTTATGTTATTAATTTAGTAAATAAGGCACACATTTTAACAAAGCCGAATCACTTTTTTTTTGTAACAAGTAAATACGTTCGTTAAAACATAGCATAAAATGCACTCTTTTTCGCCACCTGCTGCAGTATATATGTAATATGAAGAAATTATCACTGAACGAATCAGTGAACGAATCTGAACGAATCATTTTGGTGACGAACTGAAAATGAACGAGTCTCTGGAAAGAATCAAAATTTCCACCACTAATTGCCACTATAGTTTTGACCAGGAAATTAACCAAATCCATCCATGGTCATTATTTTATTGGGCAGAAGATGCCCTGTGGGCCCACATATCAAATTTAGATACAGCTGTATAGGCAAAATAATTGATTTGCCTTAGTGTACACCATCTCTCACTCATTCATACTCAGTCACTCATCGGCCATCACACATTCTTCTTCCGCAGGTTGTGCTCTAAATGCGGAACTTATAAATTTAGCTGTGGAATTCCACAGGTCTGACGGACAACGTCACAACACAGCTGTCAAACCTATTCAGAAGTGTCAGTGATCTTAATATTTAGTTTAATAGGCCTAAGCATGGTGCAGTTGAGAGTAAGACAGCTGTAGATTTAAAAATCTTGTTTTCCCCTGTTGTTTGATTTCATGGAAACAGACACCAATGATTTTGCCAAGAGATCTCTTATTTATTTTATATAAGACATAGGAAGAAGAGACAATGGATAAAACGAAGGTCTTGATTCAGCAGCCTTTCCATCTCTTCCTGATTTTCGAACAGAAGGGCTTGGTTTTTATACCATTAGCATCTCTCTGCCATAGACAAAGACTATCAGTTATTGTATATGTTGACCAGAAAACTGCATTATCAGAAAAACACATGATGTGAAACACATGATTATAATGTAACTAAAACAGTACATCACCAGAGAAACATGTGGTTTCCATTAACATATGAATGTATCTCCTTATACTATGCTCGGTGAAAACACTGCACAACATTTCAGTCTAACTTCAACACGCACTCACCCAAAGTCTCTTCTCCATGATTCACAAAACACAATGATTACAAATGATTATAAATGTATATAAAAATTATAGCACAGATACATAATACTACTGATTAATAATACTAATAAAGAGTAATAATAATACTAAAAACATTAAATGATGAAATTTGAGTCTTCAACAGCCAATTGTAATTTCTCAAATGCAGTTAACTTTTTCATATTCTTTTATTTCTGCTCATGATCTGCTTTAAGAAGAAAACTGGAGATCTCTACTCAATCTTGGATCCACGGTCAATAACATTTCCATATCATTATCCCAGTTTCGACATCCTTTTTGATTTCATAATATTGGACTTTTGGAGTTATTTTTCCTTCTCCAATCTATCTCTAGAAAATTATTAAAACAAGATGGAGTGACCAGTATCTTTGTTTTTCAAACAAAAACAATCATTATTTGACATTTTGTGTCTATCTTTTTCTTTGCCAGAGAATAATTCTATCATGCTTTTAGCCCTATGGTTCTCTAATAGCCCTCACTATTCCAAATCCAGCCTCAGTTTTAACTATTTGGTGAGTTGAGCACCCACTTCTATGTATTTTCTTTTTCTTATAGAGCTGGACTTGTACCTACTGAAAAAGCAGAGAGGGTTAGTTTAGCAGAGAATATAAAGAATTGCTTTGAGACCAGTGAATAATCAGAATGAATTAAGTTAATATAATAATTAACCAAATTTGAAGCAGTCTCTAGAGTGATCAAGTAGCCACACCTGTCGTGCTGTAAGGGTTAGTTCTTCTGTTTTTAGATCATCAGTCTGTTGACATGTTTGTCAGCCTTGCTGTCACTCAAAGGCAGTTGCAGAGTGGAGAATAGGCTCTGTTGTTTCTCTGCCTCTTCTGAGTTTGGGCTTTTGATCAATCCTGTAACAGTTTTGCATCTCGGATTTCTTCTTTGTTTTCAGGTCAGTCTTTCTCCTTGCTGAGTAGTCAACTTCAGGAGGGAGCTGAGAACCCTCATCCACTCTCTGTTCTTCTCTCTGCATTTGTGTCTTTGCCCTTTGCCCTCTTGTTGGTTCCATTCGTCACTGAAGGTATCTGGAATTTGAACACTCAGAGATCTGCATGAATCAAATTGAACTTTTACAAATAAGCTGTTAGCTATCTTTATCTACATTGCACTTTTTTAACCTGCATCTTTTCATTAGTTCTTTTATATAAAAATCTCACTGGTTGACCATAGCAGTTCCCCCATTCTATTAGTAAGCAGTTCTTCATTGCAGGAAAAAGCAAGCTAGTTCTGTTTTTCTATATAGGCAATAATCTAACTTTGAGATTATCTGAATATAATACAATTAAATAATTTTCCCAATCATAAAATCAGACTTCAATCTTTCTTCTATATTTGCATGCTGTGTTCACAATAATCTAGTATGTTCCTCAAACATCAAGGAATTCCTCTTATTTATTTATTCTCAATCAACAAATCCCATTTACTACAATTCTAAGATTTTTGAAACTTGGTCACTCAATCTTGCTAACCTTCAGCACTGCACCAGTTATTTGTATCGTAACACAAACTTATTTATCTGCAATGGAATGCTTTTTCCACTCTGTCTTCAGGGATAGCGTGATACAAATTTTAGACGTCTTCAGATAACAGACATGGGACTTGTGACTTGGTGACTTGGACTCGAGTCGACTCGAGTCGCTATTTTTATGACTTGTGACTTGACTTGACAAAAAATAAAATATCTGAGACTTGACTCGGACTTGGAAGTTAAAGACTCGGGACTTGACTTGACTTGAGACACAATGACTTGAATTACTTGAGTGTTAATCACATCATGTTTCCAGTTTGAATATAAAATATATAAATTATTTTAAAAAATCAAGTTGATTACCCAGCTGGAGCGCAGGCTGAGAATAGCGTTGTCATGACTGGATCATGAGACTATCATCAGTCTGCCCTCTCGTACCTTACGCACACCACGCCCACTTAGATCAGATATCACATCAACATGTCAGCCAGAGGGTACCGAGGGTCATCGCTTTCGGCTTCAGGAATTATTCACAAGATGGCAAAAGAAGAACAGCGCTTTGCAAGACTTGCAACATTAACAGCCATTCTGCGCAGTAAGTGCTTGTCAATTTGTTAATGTTATCTGGTTAGTTGGTAGTTAGCTAATATAATAATAGCTAAAGTAGCCATTAAGGTTTTATCAGCGATTTCAGGCCCAAATATAAATGATCACATTCATCTAATCTTTCCTAACGATCCGCTAGCTGCCCGCCCCATAAGCAGGCGGTCAAAAAAACGCGTCTCTGTAGGCCCGCGTAAAAACATAAACGCGCGCTGTGTGTGTGTGTGTGAGAGAGAGCGAGAGAGAGAGAGAGAGAGAATGAGTGAGTGTGTGTGTGTGCGAGTG
>FLSR01000945.1:90611-102062 GCA_900092035.1 Leuciscus waleckii | reverse complement strand
GAAAAAAATACTTGGGACTTACTTGAGACTTGAAGGTTAAGACTTGAGACTTACTTGAACTTGCACATGTGTGACTTGGTCCCATCTCTGCTATATAATATGTTAAGCATGTGCAATCTTATTTGTATTATCTATTAATATATATCATTACATTTATTGATTAAATATATATCTTATTATTTTAACTTATTTTATACTACAATATTCTTTATAGTTAATATCTTGAAACAATTATTTTCCCCTACTTAATTTTTTAATACACACCATTTTATATCCCTTCATTCACAGGTCATTCACACATTCTCTGTCCCTTCAAGCAACCAGGGTCAGAGGTCACTTATTTCCAACCACAGGCACAGTCACAAGATCCCACACACTCTCACACACATACACACTATTCTGTACTCCCTGTCAGATCTGAACAATACATTAAAATATTCACTCATACATCTCCTCAACACTTTTAACTATCCTATTCCATAGGATTTAGGTAACCCGAACAGTCCCTCGCTACATGCAATCGAGGCGGTAACTGTTACGCTAAACCTATACACTTTTAAAACCTCTATTTTCCCAGCTTCACCCGAGCAGACTTTTGTTAAAACTTTGTTTAACAAAACGGTAACCATGAGCTAAACATCTGTGCACATGCTATACTTAAAGAAAACACAGATAAACCACTGATATCCTTTATCAGTAAATACAAATCCTTGCGCCAAATCAGCAGTACCAGTATTCATAAATTCCACACCGGATTGCATAAATACTGGCAAACGCTATCGGGAGCTCCTCCGCGCTTTCACCAACTACTTGACATCTACAAAGACAATGCATGCAATTATTTGTGGAATCAAACACCCCTGTTCACTTTTTAAGTTCTTTAAATTTGGAGAAGCTTTTTCTTACCACATCCGGGCCACTGGTGACTAACACATACCTTATTCAAAAGCAAAAACTGCTCACCTCAAAGTACAGCGGCCACTGTTGTCTGTGTCAGTCACCAGCAATCCCTTCGTGGCTCCTTCAGCTCCTAAGCCAAATCCCATCCTCGTCACCATTTGTTGTGGTTTAATTCTTTTCGGGAAATGACTTCAGAGATTTTTGATGCCAGAAATATTAGACTTTATTAACCCTCTGGGGTCTTAGGGTTTTTTGGGGTCCTTGAGATGTTCTGACATGCCCTGACATTTGTGCTTTTTTCAGTTGCTTATAAACATATTAATGGCAAAGGTCTTCTGACATGCCCTGACATTTGTGCTTTTTTCAGTTGCTTATAAACATATTAATGGCAAAGGTGTAATTACACTCTATTTAGCACAAACAGGGCTACCATAATATGTGAGCAACATGCATGTACATGTTTGTATTTTTGAGAGTAATGTGTATGCATGGTTATTGAAAAAACTAAAAACTAAAGTTTCTGAAATAAGGCCACAAAACACATACTAAATATGTGTCAATAAGACATTTGACTAATGGATGTCGTTGCCTAGAGTTTTTTCTTCAAAATAAAAGTTTGTTTACATAATATATGTGTGTGTACTGTGTATAATTATTTTGTATATATAAATACACACACATGCATGTATATATTTAAGAAATATTTGCATACATATACTGTATATATGTATATATAATTTATATTATATAT
This sequence comes from Leuciscus waleckii, assembly GCA_900092035.1. NCBI lineage: Eukaryota > Metazoa > Chordata > Actinopteri > Cypriniformes > Leuciscidae > Leuciscus > Leuciscus waleckii. Next base: position 100,411 of record FLSR01000945.1, on the reverse strand, counting down.
AAATATAATTTTTTATATATAAATTACAAATTTTTCTTAAATATATTCAATAATAAAAATAAAAAAATATCACAAGCATATAAGATAAAAAGTAAAAAAAAAAATCTTTTTTTTTTTTGCACTGATAAGGAAAAAAACGAGCCTATCGCGCCGGCGCGATAGCCGACCTCAGGGGGTTAACAAACAAAGCCGAGTGCCCTTCTGCAGAAAGACCCTCCTGCAAAATTGTCCAGCTAACATACTGTATATCGTCGCTGTCGGGCGGAATCCTCGTATCTCCAAAACCAATATTTTTCAGGAAATAAAAAAAACGCATATTTTTTAAGTTATTAAACATTGTATCGTTAAAGTTGGTATTATACCTTATATTGCTATCATATACTGTTGTGTACCAACATTAACACAACATTTCCCCAGAATCATGTTTAAATGGAGATAGGAGATTTATGACTGGGAGCGGGGAGATACGAGGTTACGCTGTCATTGATTAGAATGGAACGGACACAGACGGCGCTGCTCCAGCAGTGTTTATCAAAGTCTGCGGTCGCGTTCAGCCTTTTGACAAGAGACAATACTTTAGGAGCTAATCAAAGCTAATGATTGTGGTTACATACATTTGTTTAAGAGCTATGAGTGATGCAATACCAAAATAAAACGATAAACAGGCTGTCTAATAGGCGGAAATTAATCTGCACGCAAAGTCGGCGGTCGCGTTGAGCCTTTTGACAAGAGAAAAGGCTTCAATAGTTACAAAAAACTAACGACTGTGGTAACATTCTTCCTAAACTGTATTTTAAAGGTTTAAGAGCTATGAGTGATGAAATACAAAAAACGATGAGGTGACTAGGCTGTCTAATAGGCAGAAATTAGCCTAATCTGCATGCAAACTTACCTCCGTGGCTCACGGGCTTCCTTCTGCACCGAAGCATTACAGCTGTCGATTTTTAACAAAACAGGCCTACTCAAATGTATCTAACCTAACTATTTTCACTCGTTATTGTATAAAAAACAGACAAGAATTATCCAAAGATAGGCTTACTTGGCGCCATTAGACAGCCCTTTTTTCTCCCATAAATAAAAACTTGCTACTATTTTACATGCACAGTGCCAAGAGAGGCATGGTCTAGTAGCCAAACAGCTGAACTTCGAGTCAGTAAAATATTAATAAAAACAATAATTTTAATGATGGTATTCATTCATCAATATCCAAAACATTCAATTTAATTAAAGTATTATATCAGATACATTTAAAAACTTCAATGCACATGTATAAGTCTAGTATTAATAAGCCTAGTAAAAAGTAGATGATACATAAAAAATAAATAACTGATATTATAGTTTAACAGATTAACAGTCAATATGACTACAATGTAACAACACGCACAGAACCTCGCAGATACATGCACACAGACAAGGCTTGCTTTACTAAGCACATTACTGAGTGTATTTGTGTTTGTGAGTAGGGTGAGCCCTGTCTGTGTGCGTGTATCTGTGAGGCTCTGTGTGTGTTGTTACATTGCAGTCATATTGACTGTTAAAGGATAGTTCACTTCAAATATATAGGGATAGTCACACTTCATATATTCACCCTTAAGTTGTTTCAAACCTGTATGAGTTTCTTTCTTCTGCTGAACACAAAGGAAGATATTTAGAAGAATGTCAGTAACCAAACAGTTAACTGGATCCATTGACTTCCATAGTAGGAAAAAAAGATATACTATGGAAGTCAGTGGGTCCAGTTAACTGTTTGGTTACTGACATTCTTCTGAATATCTTCCTTTGTGTTCAGCAAAAGAAAGAAACTCACCAAGTTTAAGTTTCTAAGCTAGTGAAGCAAATTGTTGTAAAAGCTGTGAAAGTCCTTTGGGATGACTTCCTTCAGGTCTTGGAGGTGTTTGAATTTCAGCTCTTTGATCTTCAGGCGGTCTGAATAGAGTGGGGTGACTGTGTGGCTGTCTGAGGTGGAGTTTCGGAGTTGGTGACTTGGATGTGGATGCCAGTCATCAGAGTGGTTGATTTTGAAGTCCATCGTTCCATTGTTGTTGTACCTAATAGCCCAAAATATAACACAACAACATAATCACTGTAAGATTTCATAAAATAATATGCAACATCATAATGTCATGCCTACAGTATATTGGTAAGACATAAGATTTACATTGGTAATTACCCGATGGCTCTGATATCGTGGACAGTTGGGTCGCCAGGCCTTACTCCAGGGCGCAGAGACTTGCAGAGCCTCAGCTTGGTGAAGTCCTGGAAGAAGGTGTGGTCGATGTACTTGACTTCATATGGATGAGGCTTCACAGGGGCTCTCTTCATCAGGTTAACATACTCTGCTGGGAGATACACATCCTGGTCCCTCAGACGCCTCTCGATGACGCTGTGAACGGAGTCGCATTCCATCTGAGTATGCCCTTTCTCAAGGTACTTCTGAATGACGACTTTGTTTTTCTTCATAGAGAACTGAAGAAGTGCATTGCTTAGAACTGCATCCGGTTCTGATACCCGCAGCCGTCACTCCACAGAATAAATGTGTCAGGCTCAGTGTGTGCAGAGAGTAGTCGACAATTCATGAAACAAACTCACTGGCAGACAGGGATCCCTCACCTTCATGCCAGACATAACATGTGGCACTGTGTGTCAGCATGTTGTACACAGTAAAATTGTGAACTGCAAGCTTTGTTTTGTAATACAAGGCAGAGGCTTTTAGCTTTGGGCACAAAAGGAGTGCTTGTAAGTCCATACATAAGACCATAGTGTTGTTGCTGTCCTTGCTTTTGTCTGACAACTTTTCGGCGCGGGCCTCTTCTTTTCGAAGGAGGTGGTGCTGCCACTCGTCATCAGGTAAGTTGCCGGTCTTGAAAGCACAACAGATGTTGCACTGGTCCTTTTTTTGGTGATAAAGGCCTAGGTTGAGACGCTTGAACTCATCTGTGAACACTTGCCTTGACAAAGGTGTTGCATTCTTCTCTGCTGCAGCGCGACAATACTCTGCATACAGATCAGCCATCGACTGAAACACAGGTTCCAGATACTGTTTGGATGTTGTGGATCTGCAGTAGTGTGAGGGCACCTTTGGGAGGTCCTGCAAAAAGCTGTGAATGAATTCATGGCCTGCCACTGAACGAAGTGCGTTGCTGTGTGTTTGTCCCTCTGTGTCTGCTTGCGTGTGTCCCTCCTTTGCCCAGTTAAGGGCAGACCACTCGCCTATTCCTAGGGTAGACAAAAACATACCTTTGCAGACGCGTCTTCTCTGCCCGCTGACCCGTAAAAAAAAAAAAATGGAATTTGATCTTCGAGAATTTTCAGCCCCCCTTCTCCTTTGCACGGGGACCACATCAATTAAACCACGCACATACATCCTCTTCTCCTCCCAGGTCATATGTTGCCAAAACTCATTGAAAATTTTATTCCTCTCAGGCTCGCCGATTGCACTGCAGTGATGTTTCGCTGACTTGGCACATGCTGCTGATGAACATCTAGGCCCGATAGCCCGTGGCTCCCTCATTATCTCTTCTGCTTCTGTTTTCCAACGTATGACTTCCCAACCATTCTTCTTTTCTTGTTGATAACTTTCTCCAGGTGTTTTCAGCTCTCAGTCTTTTCCTTGGAGGTGCGTCTTGCTCTGCATCGGAGTCCTCTTCGCTTCCACCATGGAAAACTTCAAAATACACACACAAACCAAACGTGCATGAATGAGTTACATCTTTATAAATTGTCAACAGTGTTAAACTCTTTAATGAGAAATTGTAGAAAAGCATCTAACCTACCTGTGTCAAACTGCACCTGCTCTGGAGCCAGCAGCGAGGCCTCCTCTCCCTCCAGACCACCAGATAAATCTTTTCAAACACATGGTACAATTAGTGTGAATATTTTTTTTTTAAACAAATGTCTATTGTTGTGAAATCCATCTGCATAAAACTCATAAATTTTGGCATGTGAAATCATGATTATCTCTCAGAAATTCACTCTACCAGCATGCACCACTGTATCCTGCACCACTGTATCCTCCACCACTGTATCCTCCATTGTTGCTTCCTCTCTCTCTACACTCTCTCCATCAAAGCTCTCACTCTCTCCATCAGAGCTCTCACTCTCTATTAGGGCCCTTGCCTGATCACATGGCACATTGACCATCTGACAGAGTTCCTTTAAGGACACAGACATGGTTGCTGCAAAAAATAAAATGAATAAAGGTCAAATGATCGTTTCCCTAAGTTATACGGCATGTTTACGTATGATAACGAGGCAAGAAGCCAATAAATAAAGGTGACTTGACTTTAAAGGGATAGTTCACTTTAAAATGAAAATTCTGTCATCATATACTCACCCTCATGATGTTTCAAACCTGTATGAATTTATTTCTTCTGCTGAACAGAAAGGAAGATATTTAGAAGAATGTCAGTAACCAAACAGTTTCTGGTCCCATTGACTTCCATAGTAGGAAAAAAATATATACTATGGAAGTCAATGGGACCAGAAACTGTCTGGTTACTGATATTCTTCTAAATATCTTCCTTTCTGTTCAGCAGAAGAAGAAATTCATAAAGGATTGAAACAACATGAGGGTGAGTATAAGAGTTCAGATGCAAAAGCCTCAAGTGCCATCTGGAATTTTCTTCTAGAATTATCTTTTTATCAAGCTCGTAGATTTAAGTTCAGTAATTTCACTTAAATGACAATGAATAGGTCATTTTCATTGCCATTTAAGTGAAATTACTGAATTTAAATATACAAGCTTGATAAAAATGATCATTCTAGAAGAAAATTTAAGATGGCACTTAGAGGCTTTTGCATCTGAACTCTTGATGACAGAATTTTCATTTTAAAGTGAACTATCCCTTTAAAGTCAAGTCACCTTTATTTATATAGCACTTTTTACAATACAGATTGTGATGAACATGACAGCAAAGGCAGCTACCTGTTGAACATGACGGCGTGCCTTTACATTGTAAGCTACAATCCTGACATAGTAAGTTACATTAAATTATGTTGTTCCTCAGACGAACGACAGAACTAACGTTAGCGGGGGTCGAGTTTTTTTTTTCTTTCTTTAAAGCCCCACGATCAATCACGTTATCTATATCACCAAACATGACGACAAAACCAATGCATAATGTCTAACTAAGTCAACGGCAGGCAATTTGTGTGCATTACATTCATTATTCTCGTCAGAAACAAAACCATGGAAGATTGCAATCAACAAGATAGCTAAAGTTACCGTCCAATGCTAACGTTAGACCTAGCAGAAAGAAAAATCTAGCATCCTCAGAAACGATACATTACACCTTAGCACTACCATTACTTCAAGATCGAGATAAAACTGTTATATATAATATATTTTACCTCAAACATTTACCTCAGAGGACGTTGATCGACGAGGATTTCTGGAGACGTTCAATCTTGAGTGCTGAGGAGACAAAATGCCGCGAAGTTTCCGCCGCCGTGAAGTGAAGAAGAGGTGGAGTTACGAGGATTCTCAGACAGTTGAAGTGTCCAATGGAGTTACGAGATTTGCTCTCAATCTATTTTCAACACTTTAGATTGGTTAATAATTGTAAAAATAACAGACCCACGTGGGGACTGACCAATAGCATCGATTTGTGAAAAAATATGAAATGACAAAATTTGGACATACGAGGTTTCCGCCCGACAGCGACGATATACTAACATATATACCAACATCCTTGTCCCAAAGATGGTAATGCATTCTATAGATTATTTTGGGAAATAGTTTGTACCATGTGACATTACTGAAATAGAATTCTCTGCTGCAACAACCCATTCTGCTCTCAGGTTCCAAAGTCAATAGAACTCCAAATGTTTTTCCCAGTTCGACCGATTTGTAAATACCAAAACACAACCATTTTTCAGCAGCATCAATCAGACAATTTTGGGAGTCCGTACATTTCAGTGGCATTGTTTACGTTCAGTGCCGCCAATATGGCCGACTTCCGTACTGATGACGTGTTGTGAAAACCCTCTATTAGATAAATTGCAGTTACTGTTAGGGAGGACGGTAATTAACATGTCTTTTCTCATGCATCCTTCAGCTGAAAGACAGTGAATCTGAAGGTGTGTGTGTTTATTGTCCGTCCTCTGTCAATAAACTGCAGATGTGGTTCATTTAGGTGAAATCTGCTATATATTTAAAAGACAAATTTTTTTTTGACAACATTCACTGGTGTGTCATTTGATTTGTATAATGAAAGTTCAAAGAAAAAACATTAAGCCTATTATCTGAATCACCAGATTCTCTTGTTTAATTCTATAGTTATCTTCTACACAAAACATCCATTACAATGTAAAAAAAAATTGTGGCTGATTTTATGAATTGTTTCAATTAGTTCAAATGCATGATGATCACTGGCTGTTTGGTTTAGTTTATATATATTGTTTGAAACCAATCATAAGAGCTGTGAAAAATGAGCAAATAATCTAGGAATATAAATGCACTTATATCATAATATTGTACAGCAGTTGTCGTTCACATTTTGACTATTAACGAGGATTACAAAACTAACCTTTGGTACATAAAAAATGTGATAGCTGATTTGATAAGCAGATCTCACTTGTTTTCGTTATTAAATCAGGGTTCACATGAAAATTCACATTTATCCTCCTTGAACTCATTCTAACAATTAATGTTTTAATATGTTTCAGACTAGATGGAGGTGAAAGAGCAAAGACAAGAACTGAAGTTAAAGGTGATGATGCTGTAGTTTGTTTCAGCCTGTTGACACCAATAAAATGAGCTTAATGTGCCAATTTACAGAAGATCTCAGACATCACCATAATGAATGAGCTGAAAACAGGAAACTTTTGGAGACAAAGAGGCTTTTCAGCAGCAGTTTAACATGATGGCCCTGTACTTTTTAAATGCAGATTGGATAAAAACACAGTGATCACAGTTCACACCTGCAGTGAAGCCCCTCCCACAACAATTCACCAATAAATACTGGGAATATTCCCATCATCCTACAACTCCAGGAGTAGCAGCTGAAATCTGTGTGACTGTTAAAGATGGAGTTTATTAAAGAGTAGATTGAAGACATGAGTGATCCAGAACCATCCAGAATAAAACATGAAGATACTGAGGAACAAATAGGTTGGTGTCCATTCTTGATTCTTCATTGTTGACACATCCAAATGATCATAACCTTGTATATAGCAGTTGTCAAACATATTTTAATATATTAAAAAGTGAATGACAGAACAAAAAGTGAAAGATCTGATCTCTGTTGCTTTCTGCTAATAAATAAGGGTTCACTTGAACTGATTCTAACTTGATGTGTATTTTAGACCAGGTGAGAGTGAAAGAGCAAAGACAAGAACTGAATGAAGTGGAGGAGGAACATCGTAACTTTACAATTCAGAGAACAAAAGCCAGAAAGACGCACACCTGCACTCAGTGTGGAAAGAGTTTCACAGAGAAAGGAAACCTTAACATACACATGAGAATTCACACTGGAGAGAAACCGTATACATGCACTCAGTGTGGAAAGAGTTTCTCACAGAAAAGAAACCTTAACATACACATGAGAATTCACACTGGAGAGAAACCGTATACATGCACTCAGTGTGGAAAGAGTTTTTCTCAAGATCAACTCTCAGTGTTCATCTGCATTTTCACTCTGGAGAGAAACCGTATACATGCACTCATGTGGAAAGAGTTTTTCTCAAGCATCAACTCTCAGTGTCCATCTGCGTATTCACTCTGGAGAGAAACCATTTAACTGTGATCAGTGTGGTAAAGATTTTATTTCATCATCACATCTAAAAGATCATCTGAAAGCTCATTCAGATGAGAGGCCTTATGTGTGTTCTCTCTGTGGAAAGAATTATTCACGGCCTGACAGTTTTCAGAAGCACAAGAAAACACACAATGAAGTGAGAGATCATGTGTGTTTGGACTGTGGGAAGAGCTTTACTACAGCTGACAGCCTGAAACAGCACCAACGAATTCATACTGGAGAAAAACCTTACATATGCTCATATTGTCACAAGAGTTTCACTCAGTCTGGATCTTTGAGAGTACATGAGCGAGTTCACACTGGAGAGAAGCCGTACGACTGTACTCAGTGTGAGAAGAGTTTCATATCTTCATCCAGACTCAAGTATCATCTGCACATTCACTCTGGAGAAAAGCCATTTAACTGTGATCAGTGTGGTAAAGATTTTATTTCATCATCACATCTAAAAGATCACCTAAAAGTTCATTCAGGTGAGAGGCCTTATGTGTGTTCTCTCTGTGGAAAGAGTTTTTCAAGGCTGTACAATTTTAAACAGCACCAGAAAATACACAATGATCCATAATAATAATATCTGAAATCACACAAGTGATTTTATACTGTAGAAAAACTGTACGACTGTATTCAGTGTGAGAAGAGTTTCACCCAATCAAATAATCTAGGGACTCTGTTCTAGGGATAATCTAGGGAACATTGTTGTGTGTCACAGTGAGCAAATGTTATGTGAGATTCACCTAAAGTAAATATGTAGTTAGTTAACTAATAAACTAGTGTTGCTGTAAAATGGCACAATAATTGTGTTTTAAATGTTGGAGAACAAGAAAATTATTGAAAATTATTTTGATTGAACGCTTACTCAAAGAAATACCAAAATAAGAGAGACTGGAAAGAAATGTAGAAAAACAACAATCGGTTATTAGTTAATATATGAAAAAATGTAATAACAAAGTAATTTTTTTAACTTTTTTTTGTTTAGTTACATAAGGTCAGTTATTACATAAACAGATATATATACAATAAAGTACATCTGTACAATAACAACAAATAAAATGACCATTTCACTGACAATGTGTGATTTTGTGACTAAAAGGTTTCTACAGATCCAATAATTAAAATAAACTGAGATTCAAGCAAACGTATAGTGAAATAGTTTGTGGAAGTTGTTTTTGAGTTGTAACTTTCTGACTTGTCATTTAGCTGTCATTGTCTCTAGTAAAATACGCACTGTAGCAACAAGCACAGTCCTTCAGATGAGATGTTAAACCGAGGTCTTGACTCTTTATTTAAATCATAGGTTGTTTTCTTCTAGGGGGGAGAGCGAGAGTTATGTGAGAACTGGAGTGTTACTCCCAAATTAACTACAGCCTATCACCCACAAACCAACATGACAGAAAGAGTTAATCGAAATCTCAAGAGCATGATGGCAGCCTATGTGGACGACAACCATCAGAGGTGGGACCAGTTCTTACCAGAATTCAGATTCGCCCTTAATTCAGCCGTTCAAGAGACCACTGGATTAACCCCAGCAGAACTCCAGCTGGGTAGGAAACTCCAAAGTCCAATGGACAAAATACTCTCTGGGCCTAATCTAACCCCAGACGCTGCCTCGTATGATGTAGTTCATCATCTTCATCATCTGCAAACTCAAGCCAAAGAAAACAGCAAGAGAGCCAAAATGAGACAACTGAGGAACTATAACAAAAGTAGGAGAGATGTAACATTCAAAAGCAAGGATCGGGTATGGTTGCGTAACTTTCCACAGTCTAATGCACAGCGTAAATTTAGCGCAAAACTAGCCCAAAAATGGAAAGGTCCTTACCGCATTATCAAGCAGCTGGGTCCGTTGAACTATCAAATAGCCCTTGAAGACATAATGAAGGAGTTAACCAAAATCTAGCATCACTAACTCTCTGTTGAGTTATGTCCCGTCTAGACTACTGCAACTCACTTTTCTTGGTCTCCCTGCTAAATCACTTCAAAGGCTTCAATATATTCAAAACTCGGCAGCCAGGCTCCTCACCCATACCAGACGATCAGCACACATCA
>FLSR01000945.1:65595-76114 GCA_900092035.1 Leuciscus waleckii | reverse complement strand
TTTTTTAATTTTTTTTTTTTTTTTTTTTTTTTTTTTTTTTTTTTTTTTTGGGCCTTCAAAACATCTTAAAATGCACATATATAGATCAGAAAAATCTAAAGTGTCTCGGGGGAGCCCCTTAATCCCCCTAACTGCCTCACATTTGGGACCTCACTTATTATAAAACCCTGTGTTTATACTAATAAACAGCCAATATCCTAGTAATATGCATGTTAATAAGCAACTGGCTAATAGTGAGAATTAGATCCTAAACTAAAGTGTTAAATTTTTTTAAATCATACACAGTGATATGTTACAATATTATCATGCTTAACACTGAGAATTTGAATAATTGTAAAGTGATGATCAGATGCAGATATCTAAATCAGAGAATATCATAGGATTATTTATTTTCAACAGTGGATTCAGGTGACTCAAAGTGCACCAGATTGAAAAATTTATCTTTAAAATGTACTAAATTTTCTTCCGGGGGTGCATGCCCCCCGACCCCCCTAGAGGTAGCTCCACTTACAAAAATATTGTGGGAAACACAGTAGGCTATATGATGTTCTATGTATCTCACGTCACAGAGAGGGTAGGGTTTAGAGGTGGGGTTGTGTGAAGGGCATCATTTCATAGCATTATTTATAAACACCCACCAGTTTGAAAACACCCACAAATTTAGAAACGCCCACTTTTGTTCCGCAGAGACCCCATACTCAGAAGAACAGCAGCTCACACAGAGACTTACACTGGATGGCTGCGAAGCAAAAAGCATTGACGCAATGTTTACTTCCGCCTTTATACCCGCGCTGGTAGGCGGATTGCGGAATGCAAATCTTGCATGCCAATGTCCATTGGCTCATTTTAATTATCTCGAAGGCAATTGGCTCCCTAGCGTGATCCCAATTCGTCAGGGAACTCCCCCGACGACACGTCTCCGTTTCCAGGACGAAAGGGAACATCCGTTACAATGCAAAAAAAAAATAATTTTATATAATTTTAAAATAATTTTATTAACTGTTTCAATTAGTTCAAATCATGATGATCACTGGCTGTTTGGCTTAGTTTATATTGTTAGATACCTTAAGAGTGTCACGGTATATAGATTCGCTGTCTCCTCTCTCGTCTTGTTGTTGAGTGAGTGTGTGTGTGTGTGTGTGTGTGTGTATGGGCGGAGCCGCTGATCACTGCCGCTGATCAGTTTCCAGCTGCAGCTGATCAACGCGCCTGCGGCAGCCGATTTACACACCCTATTTAGTCTCTCTGTTGTCACCTTGTCTTTGTCAGAGCGTTGTTGGATGTTCGGTGTGTTCCTGCCTGTTCCCGTGTTATCCTCCCTGTTTCCCGTGTGTTCCTGCCTTCGTCTGAGCCTGTGTGTTCGTCGTCATCGTCATCATCGTCCTGCACTCTCATCACCCGCGCCAATTCCTGGTTTCCGGTTTGTTCGTCTTCTTCACCACCATCTTTCACCACCGGAGTTCTGGGCTGACCCCAGCGTCCCTGTGCTGCCAAGTGTCATCTCTGGACATTATCTCATTCTTCACCCACACCATCTCTGACCAGCTTTTCTAATAAATATCTGTTTACACAGGGTCGGCGCCACGAGGGGGCCCCAGGGGGCCTGGCCCGGCCACCTAGGTTACTGTGCCCCCCACCTCTGGTCAGCACACCACCCTTCCTCTGAGCGCGATTTCATCCGTTGAGACTCAGCAACAGGCACGGTGACGGTTCCACTGTGCCCTCTTATTCCTGACATATAATTAACTACATATCGTCGCTGTCGCCTGTCGGGTGGAAACCTCGTATGTCCAAATTTGGTAAATTTCATATTTTTTCCCAAATCGATGCTATTGGTCAGTCCCCACGTGCTTATCTCTTGTCAAAAGGCTCAACGCGACTGCTGACTTTGTTTGCGTGCAGATTATTTCCGCCTATTTTAGACAGCCTAGTATTTTGGTATTGCATGCATCACTCATATCTCTTAAACGTTTAAAATGGAGTTTAGGAAGATGTATACCACAGTCATTAGATTTGAATGGCTCTTAAAGCCTTATCTCTTGTCAAAAGGCTCAACGCGACCGCAGACTTTGATGAACACTGCTGGCAGCAGCGACGTCTGTGTCCGTACCGTTCTTATCAACAATGACAGCGTAAATTAACCTCGTATCTCCCTGCTCCCAAGTCATAAATCTCGTATCTCCGATTAAACATGATTTTGGGGAAATGTTGTGTTAATGTTGGTATACACAACAGTAGCCTATAGGATAGCAATATAAGGTATAATACCAACTTTAACGATACAATGTTTAATAACTCAAAAAATATGTCGTTTTTTTTTTATTTCTTAATTTCTATTATAGCCTATATATTTTTTTTTTTGTAAATTAATTTATTTTTACTAGAATAAAATCAGCTTTGCAACTTTGCATTTTCACTCGCGACAGGCGATTAAATAAATTACTTCACTAGCAGCTTGTATGTAATAGATTGAAATATGACTGTACGTCATGACGTTAAGTATTTTTTTTCAGTCAACTTCTACTCTTTATTCATAATCTGTATTCGTCTAAAACACCTAACGTGCTTGATCATTCAAGCAATCATTGATTTATAGAGGTTGTTGTTGTTGTTTTAATTAAAAGTGGGTGTATTATTATTATTGAGGGTGGGAGAGGTATGCCCCCCCAGTGACACAACGAGGCCCCCTCGTTCCGTATGTCCTGGCGCCGACCCTGTGTTTACACTTGCTATTGAATCTCCTCATCATTTCATCACAAAGAGCTGTGAAAAATAAGAAAATAATCTAGGAATATAAATGCACTTACATCATAATCATGTACAGCAGTTGTCATTCACATTTTGACTATTAACAAGAGGATGACAAAACTAACCTTTGGTACATCGAAATGTGACATCGAATGTGCCTATAAGCAGATCTCACTTGTTTTCTGTTATTAAATCAGGGTTCACTTGAAAATTCACATTTATCCTCCTTGAACTCATTCTAACAACTTAATGTTTTAATATGTTCAGACCAGATGGAGGTGAAAGAGCAAAGACAAGAACTGAAGTTAAAGGTGATGATGCTGTAGTTTCTTTCAGCCTGTTGACACCAATAAAATTAGCTTAATGTGCCTATTTACAGAAGATCTCAGACATCACCATAATGAATGAGCTGAAAACAGGGAACTTTTGGAGACAAAAAGGTTTTTCAGCAGCAGTTTAACATGATGGCCCTGTACTTTTTAAATGCAGATTGGATAAAAACACAGTGATCACTGTTCACACCTGCAGTGAAGCCCCTCCCACAACAATTCACCAATAAATACTGGGAATATTCCCATCATCCTACCGGATTGAAATTGAAACCGGAAGGACAAACTCCAGGAGTAGCAGCTGAAATCTGTGTGACTGTTAAAGATGGAGTTTATTAAAGAGAGATTGAAGACATGACTGATCCAGAACCATCCAGAATAAAACATGAAGATACTGAGGAACAAATAGGTTGGTGTCCATTCTTGATTCTTCATTGTTGACTGATTTGGTGGCTGTGAATTAATAAGCAGTATATGGATGATAAATGATGGAGAAATACATCCAAATTATCATAACCTTGTATACAGCAGTTGTCAAACATATTTTAATATATTTGATTTGATTTGATTTGAAATCTTTATTTCGAACATGAAGAAAACTATATAAAATAAAATAAAACAATGTTCAAAAACATAAAAAAAACAGCAACAGATCAGTAGCAAACAAAGTACCCAACTTTCCTGTGTTAACATACTTCTATCTCATGTGCGAAAAGGAGTAGGAAGAAGTAAAACTTCTAAGTAACTTCTAATATAGTAAGAAGTACCAACGCATTCTCATCCTAGGGTGTCAAATACTGACGCTTTTGACATTTCGTCTACATCAAACGCACATGGCACCCTTTAGCGTCATTATGAGACGCACAGAGCTTTGTTTGGTTATGGGTAGGTTTAGTTCTGGGGTAGGGTTAGGGTTAGACCGCTAGGAGGCGCCTTCTGGCCCATATCTATCTGGTCTCATATTGACGCTAAAGGGTGCCATGTGCGTTTGATGTAGACAAAATGTCAAAAGCGTCAGTATATGACGACTTGGGATGAGTACTCCTACCCCTTTAATTCTTACATTCAATGAACAATTTTTATGTTATTATTATTTTGTTATCTGCATCTATGCACATATACATACACACACACACACACACACACACACATATATATATATATATATACATACATACATACATACATACATACATACATATGTGACCACTGACAAGTATTTATTCATCTAACATCGATTCATATTAAAAAGTGAATGACAGAACAGTGAAAGATCTGCTCTTTGTTTCTTTCTGCTATTAAATCAGGGTTCACTTGAACTGATTCTAACTTTATTTCTGTGTATTTTAGACCAGGTGAGAGTGAAGAGCAAAGACAAGAACTGAATGAAGTGGAGGAGGAAAATCGTAACTTTACAATTCAAAGAACAAAAGCCAAAAAGACGCACACCTGCACTCAGTGTGGAAAGAGTTTCACACATAAAGGAACCCTTGGGGCACACATGAGAATTCACACAGGAGAGAAACCGTATACATGCACTCAGTGTGGAAAGAGTTTCAGAGATGCATCAGGTCTCAGGTATCATCTGCGTATTCACTCTGGAGAAAAACCATTTAACTGTGATCAATGTGGTAAAGATTTTATTTCATCACCACAACTAAAAACACACCTGAAAGTTCATTCAGACGAGAGGCCTTATGTGTGTTCTCTCTGTGGAAAGAGTTTTTCACGGCTGGACAGTTTTAAACTGCACCAGAAAACACACAGTGAAGTGAGAGATTATATGTGTTGTGACTGTGGGAAGAGTTTTACTACATCTAGTCAACTGAAACGGCACCAAAGAATTCATACTGGAGAAAAACCTTACAAGTGTTCATATTGTGACAAGAGTTTCACTCTGTCTGGAACCCTGAAATCACACGAGCGAATTCATACTGGAGAGAAGCCGTACTACTGTACTCAGTGTGAGAAGAGTTCACCCGATCAAGTAATTTAGTGAATCATAATAGAAAGCATTGTTCTGTGTCACAGTGAGCAAATGTTTTGTTAGATTCACATAAAGTAAATATGTAATTAGTTAACTAATAAACTGGTTTTGCTGTAAAATGCCACAAGATTTGTGTTTTATATGTTGGAGAACAAGAAAGAAAATTATTTTGATGGAACACTTATACAAAGAAATCCCAAAATTAAAAGAAACCGGAAAGAAATGTAGAAAAACAACAACAACCAGTTATTAGTTAAAGGTATAGTGGAGGATTTTCTTTTTCCTGGTGGATCATCAGGACTATTGGTCCTCCTAATTGTCAATCATTCTTGTGATATGTTTACGTAAGGATGTCGTACGTGCTCGTCAGCAAAAATTGTAGAGGAGAACTGTGCCTCCGACAAGATGGCCGCCGCCGAGCCGGTGTCTGTTCCTGAGCCGGTGTCTGTTCCTGAGCCGGTGTCTGTTCCTGAGCCTGAGCCGACATCTGAGCCAGTGTCTGTGCCTGAGCCGGTGTCTGTTCCTGTTCCTGAGCAGGTGTCTGTGTCTGTTCCTGAGTCGGTGCCTGTTCCGTGGCCGCCCGAGGGGTCGTCTCCGCCCTGGCCGCCCGAGGGGTCGTCTCCGCTGTGGTCGCCCGATGGACTGTCTGCTCCGTCCTGGCCACCCGAAGGGTCGTCTCCGCCCTGGCCTCCCAATGGTGTCGTCTGCTTCGCCCTGGCCGCCCGATGGGTCGTCTGCTTTGCCCTGGCCGCTGGCTAAGCCATCACCCCCTGTTTCTGTTCCCCTCCATGGACCTGGCCCCCCATCCCTCCCCTGATCCTCCACCGTTCCACCTCCCTCCTGGACTCTTGTTTTGTTTGTTTTTTGTGGGTCTTGGAGCGTCTGGTAGCCGCTCCGTAGAGGGGGGGTTATTTCACAGTGTCTGGTTTGTGTTTCCCCGGGTGTCCACTAGAGGTCTCTCTCCCTTACTGTCACCATTCATTCTGGAACTGCATTTCCCACGATCCTTGTCTGTTCTCAACACTCATCATTGCACGCAGCTGTTTCTCATTACATTGTTTAGTTCTGTGTATAAATACCCTGTCTGTTTCAGTCCATGTCACGGAGTCGTTGTTATTTGTCACTACACTTCTGGTCTGTGTTCTAGCCTGTTTCTTGTTTTGTTTCTTGTGTTTGGATTGCTAAAATGGACTTTGAACCCTGCCTGGATGACTATGAATTGGATTGCCCTAATAATAAATATGCTGCATTTGGATCTTTAAAGGTGAACTAAGTAACTTTTTTTACCTTAACTGAACAGCTTCGGAGTCATTGGAATGGTTATATTACTTATTTCGGGTTGAATGGTGTTCGTTTCGCACCCCCCTGGTGCCCGTGAGCGGAAAATACGCACTTGCAACTTTGAGCTGGCGGGCCGCCGGCCGCTGCGTCAGGAAGTCTCGCGTGATATCAGGTCTCGCGATGTAAACAATTGCTTTACGGCCAAAAGAAATCTGCTAAAATGCTGTCATTATTGCGCTCCCTCACGCTGTTCGAACCCGAATGAAGAAGACGTTTTAAAGAATGTCCCATCTGCTTTGATGTCGTTGATCTACTAGCCTCTGGTGTCTGAGAATCGCCAACGAGTTTTTACAACAGTGTTGTCAATATCTATTCCGAAGCTGTAGGGGGAGCTCTAGAGAGAAACTTGTGAGCAAAAAGCAAGAATACAGTGAAGAAAGCCTGAAACTACTGAGCCCTGCTTTAATATTGAGTTGGTAAAAACGATTCTGAAACAATTAATTATATGCTTTAAACAAAAGCATATACTTTGTTTGTATTCTTTTACTTATTTTGTTGTGCACGACAGAGGGAAATATATATATTTTTGTTTATAAATATTATTTTGAATTTGTTCTGTGAGTGACGTCATTTGTATTGGACCGGTCGCGCGCTCGCTTAGTCAGAACAGCCTGTGACTGGAGAGAGTCAGTCAGGTATGTCTCTACATTAAAGAGTGAAAATATGCTGTATTAAGTGAAGTTTTGAGTTTATATTAATTATGGAAGTGCCAAAAAACAGAACAAGTTTATGAATGTGTTTTTCTGTCAACAGATTCAATGTATTTTTGGAGTTTTATTAACGCGCGTTTAAAAAAGAAAATTGTACACGTCATTTTGGTGGATTAAGTTTGAGGAAATGTCGTTAAAATGTGTTTAGCTTTCATTTTGATGTTAATGTATTTTTCTAACCATATCTGAGACCTGTGTATAGAGTCTTTGCACCTACGTCATGGTTTGGCCAGTTACCCGGATGCGCAGCCATATTGGAGATACTCGGATGTAAACAACAGCATGGATTGCACTGTTTATGTACTATTGAACACATTTACACTAATTTATGGTGTCTAAAGCATGGAAAAAACACGTAGAAGCTGATAAAACATAAAAGGACTTAGTAAGCAGGAAAGAGCATGACATTTTGACAAACTAAAGTTAATATGTGGTAAAGATCCGAACGAGCTATAGCTTCTTAGTTGTGGACTGACGACCCGACAATCCTTACTTCTATTTCTTATCCCGACATAGTTCAGACTGTCAGTCCAAATCCGATTTTTGTTCATATCTGATTGAAATCTGATCAGAATTAGCTAACGTGAACAGTAAAAAAATCAGTTTTAAGCTACACCTTATCAGGAAGTCCGCTTCAGTCTGAACGCTCTGATCAGATTTCTCGTGGTTTATGTGACTTTGTCACGTCATGTAAAATGGGAACATCAGACGTTGTTATAGGAAACATGCTGAAAGTCGCTGCCGAAACAAGGCGGACACAATAGCGTGGAAAAAAAGCTGTGCACACCAGCCTCCTACAGTTCTGCAGCAGGCTCAAGACAGTAGTCCAGCACAGCGGATACACATTTCCTTGTTGTAAAATTTAAATAGCTATCTCTATTGCAAATGCAAACCCCTCCATCAACTTAACGTCATTGCCATATAAACCAATGCAGATATTCCGGAAAGCGAAAGAGCTGCATGGACACACAAATCGATCTGGGCTGCGTTCCCCAAAAGCATCGTAAGCCTAAGTAGTTCGTAAAAACGTCGTAGGACTGATCTTAATATTACGGTCTGTTTCCCAAAAGCATCGTAACTTAAATAGCACTTAAAAATCATCGAGTGCTCTGGAGTAATCGTTAATCCCCAAGTGCATCGTCAGAAGACAGATTTATGAGGTCACCTGCAGGACAAACGGCAGATTACACTTTTATCTAGATTTAACAGATTACACTGCAAAGTGAGTAAAAATATAAGGTATTTATTGTACTTTTTTATTGCACACTTTATTGTACTTGTTTTTTGTTTAAATGAATGTATAAATTAAATAATAAAAAAGGGAAGAAAAAAAATACACATCTAAATTAAATGAATGAAAAATAAAATCTAAAGAACGAAGTAATGTGGGAAATATGCTTCAAAGACTCTTCTCCTTTTACCCAATGCCAAGCACATTCTGCATGATTTTAGCCCAGACATTCACTCGCCGACAATTTTGTGGAAATTGCCAACAAATGCCTGAAATCTGAGGCAAATCGGTGCTTGTTTACATGAGTGACAAACACATAATGTGTGCAATCTAAGAGAAGCTTCTAGAAATAGAGGATCTTGCTCTATCTGTTTACCACTAGCGTAAGCTGATGACGTTTTATTCTTCTATACAAACTTGCGTCACAGACTACAATTCAGTAAGTATCATCATCGTACAGTCTACATACACATCGTATCTAAGTTTATTTCATGAGTACAGTGATTTGTAATGATCTAATAGGATTGTCGTAATAGTAGAGTCTGTTGCAGGCATAAAGCTGTGGCTGAAGTCAGTTGTACTTCTTGTGTTTCTCTTTTCTTCAGTGATTCTGCTTGTTAACAGCAGGTGTTCATCACTAATGCTCAATCATCACTCAGTCATCTTTTAATTACTGCATTAAGTTCACTCTTGAATAATATTAGGCATTGTCCACACAGAGACGCGTTCAGCTGTACATGTCAAGTCATCTTCATTTATGTAGCGCTTTTAACAATGTAGATTGTTTCAAAGCAGCTTAACAGAGATAAGCTATAATTTAAAGGTAACAGAGATTGTTTTGGCTTTATAGTGGTTCTTTAATAAAGTTATTTTCCAGGTAAAGTTAGTTTTGATTGATTCGCTTCCGTCTCACCGATCATTTGTTATTAAATTAGGGGCCGCTAAGACGACACCATTCTCTCTACACAGACTTTAATTGTGAACCTAAGAGAAACGCTGATGGCATTCACATGCGCATTAAGAATTGGTTCTATAGTTATGTGCGTTTGAATACATGTGCGCAGGTTTGGAATTCCCTACAAACCAAGCCTAAACAAAGTACTGGGCTTTCCTTATAAATTCTGAAACAGAATTTTATTTTATTTTATCACTTCGGGGTAGATACACAAATTGAATTTTCCCGACAACGCTTTATCTGTAGAGTGGTAAAGGGATCCTCCATAGGGAGAGACTAGTTGGCACTTGTACATTAAAAAAAATTGTATCGTATTGCCATGTCATGCAGACGGATCCGGTGTTTTGGGAACCTGAAATCACTATTATTTGAAACCGGATCCCGAAAGGGGATAAATCTGAAAACGACACCCTTGTGTTTTCGTGTGAACAGCCAATGGTATATTTTGTGAAACGATGATGTCATCACCCCACTTGTCGACCCTAGTCAGACACGCTACGTCACGCATCAGCAACAACAACTACGACTACATGCTTGTGTTCGTGCTGCAGAAGATATTAACCTCTTTTATTTTTTTATTCATTATTTACTTGAATATATTTTTATTTGATTTCTTAATTTTACTTCTTTATTTATATTTTCTTTCTTATGCTATGATGCTTGTCTGTTGTCTGATTAAGACATTTCATATTTTGTACCAGGCCATTTATGGTTGTTTATATTGTTCAATAAAGTTCTTGGTAAAAGTCAAAAAAGAGAGGAAGCTACTGAGCCAATTATTATTGTATACAGCACACAAGGTTTAAGTCTTCTTCTCCGTTTTTAGTCCATCTCTGTGGCAGAATTACAGCGCCACATACTGGTCTGGCATGTTTACATATTTTTTTTTTTAGAATGAGGGAATAAAAAGATCAGATAGGAAACGCTCTGGCTTCATGTGGATGTGGTCTTAGTCTTGGTCTTGGTTTTGACCTTGGTCTTCTTGACTACACCTCTGTTATCTATTATCTCAAACAATGGGTCTCAATCTCTAATAATATACATATTCATACACACAAGGAAACTTCTCATGAAAAAATTGCACCTACAGAGCAAGACTGGAAATGTTCTGCTTCAGCCCCAAATAGTTTTAAATTAAATGGACATATTCCCATGGTTATCTGTGTCAAATTAAATCTTCTTTTTTTTTTTTTCCCAAGCAAATGTTTATGAAACATT
>FLSR01000945.1:51591-65071 GCA_900092035.1 Leuciscus waleckii | reverse complement strand
AGGTGGGGGGGTGCTACCACAAAAACCTAAAATTCTCGGGACAGCAGCATTTGTCCAAATTTCAATCTTAACCATTGTATTTCATCAGAAACTATCTGAAAACAGGGCTTTAAGTGTAAAATACCGAACTTGTCCTTTAAATTTGGCTGAGAAAACTATCAAAAGATAGTCACTATTGTGTTAAATGAGAAAAGTATTAAATAGACATAACAAAAAGTAGCTTTAGAAAGACATTTTTTATTTGATTCAACAGAATTTATTACACCTTTTAGGCTACAACGGCCATGATATTTTCAGAATATACTCAGAAACTGCATCTGAATTGGTATTTAGATTTACAGAGCAAAACAGTTTTGTTTAGCAACATTCTTCAAAATGTCTTCTTCAACGTTCTTCTTCTATTACGATTCGCGTGATATTGCAGTCGTTGCACGTGAGATATTGCTTGACTGTATCACATATAAAATATAAGACAAATGAGGGAACATTTTTGCCCTGATATCTTGAATTTTAGGGCCATTTACAACTGCATTCTATAGGCTCCATTAGGCAGTGAGTTGTTGCCCTGCATCATGTTCGTAACCAATCAACGATTGAAATGTAAAATGACCTACATATGGCTGGGGCGGGTGCGTTAAATCATTTTAAATCGCATTATTTTTCCCATAATTCATTTAATTAACGTGTTAAATTGACAACCCAAATATACATATACACACACGAATGCACATAAAATCCTTGTTTTATAGCACACACATTCAATTCCATCTTTGACTTACCTGGATGTAGCGGAGGGCACTCCTCAGGACACTCAAATTGGAAGTTTTCTTTTCATCCACATTAGGAACGTTCTTCTTGAGGGTGTCAAAACATTCTTTTAGATGTGCTCGTCTGTGACAGAAAGAAAAGCACTAATCATTTTTTTTTGTGCAAAGCAAGTGAGAGTTTTAACAGCAATGAGGTTACCAGTAGGGCAAAGGCCTTCCAGCCAATAAAACAAATAGTGCACTAATTGCGAACGACCAAAGGTTAATGTATCTGTGATCAGTCCCGCAACCAAGCAACTTACATTAAGGCGACTGCACCTCAAACTCAATGAGTTCATATGCTCCGCTTCCGTTTGTCGAAATGAATAAACACAAAAATGTAAACAGAAGTTCACCCACCTGTTCTTTTCCAGCTTGTTGTGAACTTCTCGAGTTCCAGCTCTGCAGGGAAAATATTAAATACGTTTCTACGCTGCATGTAAACTTTCATAAATCAACCCATTACATTTCATATCATGGTCTCTTGCACGTGTGTACAAATAAGTACTTCACTGCAAAAAAAAAAAAAAAAAAAAAAAAAAAAAAAAAAAAAGAGTTTTTTTTTGCACCGCCGTTGTTCATATTAAAATTGGTATAAACTTAATACATTACCTAGATTATTAATTTAGCTAAATATTTTCCTTTCAATTTCCTTTATTTATTAATTAAAAATAGTTTTTGCTCCAATTAGCACAGTGTGCTCCCTTTAAGCTCATCCACATTGAACGTCTAAGTAAATACTTCATAATCAGACTTTAAATATTAACTGATGGTTGTCACTATGTTAATCTTCAAAAAAAAAGATTAATAAACTTGTTTTCACAGTCTTAAGATGACAAAAGCTAGACGAAATGTTGCAATGAGTTTGAATGACACGTCACTATGAATAGGATAGGCTACCTGATCAAACTGAATGCCTTGTTGCTTGATTTTAGTCTTGTGATTGACTCTGTACCTTCAAATAAAACTTTTTTCAATTATTCCTTAAAAAGGTTGTTTAAAATAAACAAGAATTTTTAATAAAACTTGTTGTGAGCTTATTGGGAACAGGGGTGTGCTTAAAGGGTACAAAACGTACCCATTAAGCACAGCCAGACTTTTTATATTTAATCATGTACATCTTAATTGAAATACTTTTGTCATTTAAAATAAAATGAAATATTATAGTGTGAGAGATTAATATTTTATTTTAAAATAACTTCTTGTACTAAAAATGTCTCAATGTAGATTTTGGTGAGCTTAATAGGTACGTTTACCCCTATAACAAATAGCAATACATTCAAGCTGTAAAAATACAATCTACTCGACCTTACTGCAAAAAACATCGTGCTTTAATTCAGCCAAGGGGTGAAGCCATGACATATGGATCTTCTACCGGTCACACGTCTTCACGTGATGCGGATTCGCAGGTCAGAGTTCACCAAACTTGAACTTTGGTTCGCAGCGAAATGCGAAACCTTTCGTATGAGCTTGCGTTTGCGGTCTGACGCATTCGCTTGCATATGAATGGAAGTCAATGGAAGGAAAGTGTAGTGTGAGTGACTCCCCCTTTAATGTATTAATGCTGAATATTAAGATGATATTAACGTTAGCTAAAAGATACAGAAGAATAAGAATAAAACGTGCTATGGGAACGCGTCCGGTGTGCATCACATCCGATTAAGTGTGAGTTAAAGGTTTACCAAAGGGTTTAGGTTTCCTGAAACTCTTTTACGAATATGAGTCACCGTGCGAGTGAACTTTTGCTCCATTAACAGACAGTTGATCAGATAAGAGAAATAAGAGTGTTCCAACTTTAGCCAACCATACATTAGATTCACATCTGTGCTAGTAATGTCACAGTGTCATTCTCAGAAGGTTTAGCTAATGTGGGGTAATGTGAATGTGAAAGTTACACTTTTAGACCACACACTTCTATTTCTAATCAGCAATCGTGTGATTCAGTCATGTTTTTGATTAGGCAAGTTAGGGTTACACACGAATTTTCTTTCATGGTCTACAGACCCCGTGAAGTAGCCTTGGCCACCCCATGTATAAAACTCTTGTTCCACCACTGAGTGAAGGAGTCATTAAAACTAATTTTATTGTGCTTTTCTCCCAAATATCACTTCACAGAATAATAAAGTCATTTGGGTTTGGAATGACATGAGGGTGAGTAAATGATGAAATCAGAAATCACAAATGCAGTTTGCATCCTGCAAACACAAAGCATGACCCGAGGGGCAGCGTTACTTCTGGGTCACCGTACAGGACAGCATCCTTCTTTTCAAAATTGCAATCTCCCCCCCAAAAAAATAGCCAACCCAGTTTCATTCAGTTATGATTACATGATGTGTCTCCTATAATTTAATCTCCACTGCTTTGAAAAATCTCTTCATCTTTCTTGTAGGGCTGCACGAATAATCGAAATCAAACAGAAATCGCGAAATGTCTTGGTGTAATATTCTGCAGTTTTCTGTAAAAATAAAAGTATTGTAATTTTACAGTTGTAATGTAAAATAAAATCATTATTATATTATTTTTGAATATTGTATTAAAAAATTATATTTTAGTAATATAACAGTATATTAGTAACAGTAAATACTTCTCATTTTGATAGTATTTTTTATTTTGTAATAATAATGATTCTTATTATTATAGTTATTATTTTATAGCCATACTGATATATAAACATACACACACACATTATATATATATATATATATACACTAGTGCTGTCAAATCTAACAAAAGTTTTTGTTTGCATATATATATATATTATTTATATGTATGCATGTGTGTGTGTACACACAACCATTTACGTACGTATATGTGTGTGTGTATATATGTATATTTACACACACAAACATACATATATATATACTGTATATATAGATAATAATATATACGGATATATATATTAGACAAAAACTTCTATGTCTGATGTGATTAATCGAAATTAATATATTTGAAAGCACTAATATATACACAGTATATACGGTTAGATATATATCGTGCCGCTCTACTTTCTTGTATAAAACCAGGAAACATGGCTCACCCTCCAGGTCTCCTTTTCCCGTCCAGGTTGCGTGGATCTTCCACCGTGGCTCCATTAGTCCTGGGCGGTTGTCCTGCCTGAACCTGGGCCGGCGTAGGCTGAGTTGGGGTGGCGCTGGCTGGGGCAGGAGGGTGTGTTGCTGTGGTGGGTGCTGGGCTGTGATGATGGGGGCTGGATACGACTGCAGCAGTGTCTGCGTCTGCTGGGGCTGCAGCTGTTTGGGACCGTTATTCGACGGAGACAAGCTGTTAGTTTCTGTTTTTACATGTGCAATCAAGTGACGATGTTGCTGCTGCTGCTGCTGCTGCTGAGGAGGGGAGTGCGCATCTTTGCCATTGGGGCTGAAGAGAGGGGCTGCTGGCGGGGACAGGGCCGTGGCCAACGAAGTGACCACTGGCATCGGAGAGACCGTGTGTAGGGACGAAGCAGTCTGAATGGGAAGGCCTGCAGGGTTGGCAGGGACCACCGGGATGGGAATGACAGCTATGGGAACAGGTGGTGGGAGGGGAGGGGGCGGGACCGGAGGTGGTGCTGGTGCTGGCGGTGCGACCCGAGCCGCATGTCTTCTGCCCAGGTCACATGGTTGAGTTGGACAGTCTGGATAACAGGGGCGGAGAGCTTCTGCTCAGCCTCACGGGACAGCAGGGCCTTCTCTCTCTGCTGCTCTTCCTCTGCAGGACAACAAAACAAAAAAAAACCTTATGCAAGAAATAAGACAAAATCCAGGCTAAAGACCTTTCTGCTATTTGAGAATAGTATCCACCTTTTTCCTGACAAGCCTACAGCATTTTAGATTATGGGAGGGGAGGCACTTCCGGTTTGGGGAAGTTCCACTCAAAATGACTGAAACAAATCATTTCAATTCATAAGGCTGACCTACAAATAACCCTTATCCGTCAGTTTGACTGAATGAGCTGTAAAATGTCCTTTAACGTATATTTTCAGAGGAGTATGTAGATATATATATAGTATATAGAGTATATTTTTCAAATAATGTAACGCTTGGTATGATAATGTGAAATCGTATAACAAGAATATATGTAGTAAGACCTCTTTTCAGTCACTGCATGCTTTTCCTCCTGATTATTTCCCCCCCTTTTTTATTCCACTGTAACAGAGTGAATAACAACAACAACATATACTGTGCATTTGTGGTTTGCGCTCCCGATTTACTTCACGATATATCCCATGAATAATTCACTGGAATACACTAAGAATCTCTCATTTTTCTGCCCAAATCCTCACATCTCTTTCCGGGTTTGTTTTCACATGGATGCTTTAAAATGTAATCGTCTCTCTTTTTCACTTCTTAATCCCTATTAGCAGTGTTTACTGGAATTTTTCTAAAGCGGGTAAATACAATATTTATTGTCTGTCAAAATGATGGAAACCACTTTGAAATATTATCTCTCAATGTTCCAGTTAATGAACATTTTTGATTAAGGCAACGTATGTTACATAAATATTCCTGCTGCAGAAATCATCAAGCTTTTGGGGTTGGGGAAAATCCTTATTATTTGCATAGCAAACCTTTTGCTGATTGTTTAAGTTTCACAGAAGTTACTCCATAATTCAGGAAATTATGCAAACTTTTGGGTGTTGTATAAAACTGGACTGGAAACACCCAGTGAAGTGAATACAAATACATATATATTTGCTTGAAGTGAACACTTTAATTCTGTAAAAATGAACTACAGTGAAAACACATTTACTGAATAAATTCCTAGATGCTCATTGCGCAATAAAAAAAACCCTATCAAGTCATGTGATCAGGGTTAGAGTTAGTATTTTGATTTACCACATAAATTAAATCTGCTGCTTGAATGGAAACATATAGTTATTCCAAGTTATTCCAGAATAATATATCAGCCAGGCTTATTAGTGATTATAGGAAAATAACTTTTTGACACTCATTGAAATCGATATTTATATATTGTGTGAAATACTTCTACACAAAATTGCAGAAATGAAAGAAAATCTAATTTGTGGTCATTAAATTGTATCATGTCAATTTCAATTAACCATTAAAAAATTAAACCATGTTGGCCAAGCACGATTTGCGTTACTTTTGTTCTTGAGACTGTAAGAGATTACTTATCTACGTAAGAACAGACTATCACAGCATAATCTAAATGATCTACTTAAAACCAGCTAATCCCAGCATATCTTAATGGTTTTTTTTTTGGTTTGCTCCAGGTCTCGTCTTACGGTTATTAATTTTCCTTATGAAATTCACATTCATATTACCCTAATGTATTTGCCTGGTTCATTAATACCCTGAAGTAAATGGTCACAGCACAGATTTCAAAGGGTGTTTTTTAAACATTTATTACACAGCTATGATGGTAGTTCTGATTGACTTTTGGGGATTTTTTTTTATTCTTTTTTTTTACATTTGAGCAAAAGGAGTAGAATAAACTATAGCCACAGCCCACAGCTAATACATAGACATAAGTAATGGAACTAATTAGTGCTTGTCTACGCTCTGACTTAAAAGCTCTCAGGACTGTGAAATGTAAAATAATTATGAGAAGCTGCAGGCCAACAGAGACAATCCTGTGATTTAATACATCAAAACGGTGTACGCTATTCATCTAACCGGGCTCAAGCCTGCAGTGTCCCTATAGTTTCCATTTTAAACAGGAAAAGCCGATGAAGGGCACAGTAATTCATGACTCGCGGTGTATGTGAGCTAGCTGTCCTGAGCGCTCTGTCTCTTTAAGAGAGAAGCCCCAGTAAGAGTCTTGCCTGCTCTCCAGCTCTACACTGACATCACACAGCAGTCTGCAGGAGAAGCCAAGAGCTGCCGTGGGGAATCTGAAGCCGGGCCGCACCATCTGCAGCCGAAAATGCCACCATGACCGGACGATTTCCATGACTGATGGGTGGATCTATTGTTTAGCCCGGCCGATCAATATTCAGTTGCATCTGAGTTGTGACTTCAGATCGATTTTTGAATTTTAATACGACAGGGGAGGAATTTGGGCTGCGGCCAAGTGTCATTTGCACTGCAAGGACTGGGGCAGTTGTGGCCTAATGGTTAGAGAGTCAGACTTGTAACCCAAAGGTCACGACTGAGCAAGGCACCTAACCCCCAATCGCTCCCCAGGCGCCGCAGTGAATGGCTGGGTGTGTGTGTTCACTACTCACTGCCCCTAATGTGTAATAATAATGTGTGTGCGCACTAACTTGGATGGGTTAAATGACTGGACAAATTCCGAGTATGGGTCCACTTCCCTTCACTGTGCAACTTGTAACCGGCGAATGAAAGCATGCCGCAGACAAAGTGGTGACCTGATGCAAACCCAGACAGCAATATAGTGTCGGCCCAGACCCGGCCTAGATCTGGTACACGTGGGCCGACACTATATCGCTTGTCTAGGAAGCGTTCTTAAGGTTCAAACCATGATATGTGGGAATCCTCCCGCATCATCAGAACTAATAATCCTGAGTGCAAAAATCATTTGCAGAATCCCTCAAAAATAAAAGAACTCTGAGATCATGCATATTTCTCCATTATATAACAGGAGAGGAAAAATACAAAATGAAATGTAATTTCCCTTGATATTTAAATGCATACAAATAAATAAACAGCATAATAACCAGCAGGAATGGAATCACAAACGCTCAAGGGCACTCCTGAAGTGAACTGTGTCATTGTGCAAACATTGTACAGCCGGGCTAATAAGCTCTCAACAGCTCATGAATATTTTGCTCTCCATAAGCAGCATGTAAAGCTCTTGAGACGTCAGGACACAGATGAGAGACTAAGATGGTCCGCAGGCTTTAAGAGTGTGTGTTATAAACATGGCATACTGTGTATTTAGGACAAAGGAACCTTCTCATAAAGTTCCCTCACATCTAGTATACTGCAAAAGTTCCATTCTATTTTCACAGGCTAATGTGGAAATCATGACCGAATATTCTCAAACAAACTAGACCAGAATAGCGCAAACGATTTAAAGAGGCTTTTTTATCAATTGCGTGAACTTTTCTCGCATTAAAAGAAATTACCGCCTTAATTTTGAGCAATAAAATCAAATGCAAACATGACATTTGATTTAACAACAAACTTATCAACCTAACCTGTTAACTCATAGATAAGCAAGTGTGTGCTGGCTGGTAAAGGGCTCTTGTCTGGACAACTAGTTAAGGACCATTTCATGTCTTTAACGCTATATATTAATTTAGTTTATGGCTAGAGCAAGTGAAAGCTTAACCAGGTTTGACGTATTAAAAATGAAAGGAAATTCTCTTCGCTTTTATGCAAATAAAAGTGCTTTTTTGACAACGTTGGTCAGGAAATGTGGGGGATCATTTCCACTTCCTTCAACATGAAGCCCCACAGAGAGTCTTTCAAAGAGATTTCATTTAATAGGCCACATTTGAGATTGCATGCAATTTTCTACATCTAGTACAATGTCAAATATTGTGTAAGTGTATGCGAAGATTGTGCATTTAAATAGAGCCTTTCAGGAGAAAGACCTTGCAGAGATGTTCAAAAATACGCCAACAACTGCACTTATTGTTCTGCAACCTATTCATCTGTACACCAAGAAAATCAAACACAGTCTGCAAAGCTCTTACTTGGATTTGCATGTAAAATGCACATTATATAACTTCTGCATTGAGGGCGGGTGGCGTTGCCCAGTGTTCTCTTTTTTTCCCCCCGGGGGGGGCGGGGGGGGGGGGGGGGGGGGGGGCTGTCTGGCGCGCACGTGGTCGAAGGGGGCGGTCTTTCAGCACGCGGTATTTGCTGTGGGTGTGGCTCTACTGACACGTCACCTCGAGAATGAAACAAAAAGCCCCCCGCTCTGTTTAAAGCGATAAATACATCGCGACTATAATCTTACATCGCCTGCTTTATTGAATATCGGAATATAGTACTCTAACAACAAGCAAAAATAGTTTAATCACGAGGAAGTGTAAAGGGAAAAGTAAGCTGGTCTTTAAAGTCATGAGTGAGATAACCACTCAGCAATGTCATTATGTAAAAAAAATAAAAAAACCTTTGGTCTAATGCCACCGCCCAAACGCATAAGAAACACGACATTCGCTACTTTTAGCTAGCCTGTTTCAATTCTAGCTACATTTGTAGCTGTAATTTGAAAATTTTACCCCAACAACATAAGTGCAAAAATGTTTAACTTACGTTGTCTGACAAAATAAAGCATAAATAAATAAATAAAAACGACGACCCGTGCACTGGGGTAAACGTACCCACCCACCGCAGCGCTATTAGCGAGTATAGTAGCGCACTATATATAGCATGGATTTAACCCGGAAACCGAGTGAGCGAAATATGCCCTAGTCACCAAGTACTGCACCCTACAAAGAGTGGAAACCCGTGAACATGACCACTGAAAAAGAGCTCTTATTCGCAATGCTTATAAGAACAAGCTGATTTGCAGGTGTTTTTTTCTTTTCTTTCAATGTTGTAGTTATTTATCTTGACGTGAGCCGGCATGAAAATGCAATTTGCTGGGCAAAATCCCAAACAGTTCATGCGTATCTAATTTATCATGTAGATCTTTGCAATCACCCAGTTCTTACCACGTGTAATCTGTTGTTGCTGGGCTTGCCACTCCAAATACCTGGCCGCCTCCAATAGAGTATCGATACTCATTTTGAATACCGATACAATAAGTTCCCGTTAAATGTATGCAAGTCCCCGATACAGATATACGTGTTGGCTTAATCACAGTAAAATCCACTGGTTTCCAAAGACAGTCATAAGACATCCAGGGCGCTCCCGAAATTCATCAGACACACATTACTTCACTGGCAACAAGATGGCGATTGGAGTAACAGAAAACACAACAAGTCGAAAGGCATACCGTCCAGGGTCCGCCCTCGTCGTGCTACTCCTCCCTCATACTACCAGTGATTACAAAGTAGGGCAGAACACGCTGTCACGATAAGCGATAGGATCGGGAATCCATGATGAACATGACATCGCAAATGACATCGAAATGTGTATATAAATGATCAAGACTTCGGGGCGAGATTTATGACACAATAGATGATGTGTAAATTGGTTTCCGGTACCTCACTAGAACATAAAACCAGGAAATAGTGCGAAACGTCTATGGATTCCAGTTTCCGGGTTTTCGCGGTAGTCCTACCCTGCAGTGCATTAGCACATGTCGATGCGAGGGAACCAATGGGCGTGGAGAACAACAAGGCATGGTGTCTGTCCACATGGGCACCCGCTAAAGACTGAGCGAGGCTCATTTGCATGGCGAGACCGTGTACGGCAAGCGCTTTACATTTATTCCTCTTTACTAGCATCTACTTTTGAGACTAAGACTCGTATAGATACTACACTGTCAAAATGCTGGGTTAAAAATAACCATTTCTGGGTTATTTGACAACCCAGCACTGGGTAAATATTAGACAGAAGTTAACATGCTGGGGTTAGTTTTATACATTAACCCATTTGCTGGGTTGTTTTTTGACAGTGCTGAGTCAGTCAACCTATTGAAGATTTTTCATTTAAAATAATAAAAATGCACTTTAAAATATGTTACAGGGTTACATAAAAAACGGCTTTACCTTTTGCTATCTCGTCTTTCAGACATTTAAGTTTCAATCAGTCAAATGCATAGCGCGACCACAGCTAGTGTTAACCGGTTTGGCACCGACTATCCAACATCGGGTTACGTTGACCCAGCACTGGTTGGTATGTGAGGGGGTTCATCATTTGTATTGACAGTAAAAATTACCCACCAGCTGAGTTACAGAAAACCTACTCAGCACCTGGGTAAAAATATTTAAAAAATAACCCAATAAAATGACCCAACAGGCTGAACCCAGTTTTTGGGTTGAAAAAATTAACCCAGCATTTTTCAGAGTGACCCAGCACATAGGTTAAAATGATCTGTGCTTCATATATTAACCCTTCACTTCTGACTTGTATGTAGTTCAATTGCTGTTGGTATGTATTCCAATTTTACTCAATAGGTAGTAGGATACTTCTTTCTTAGTTAGTTGTCACTAGTGGTAGTAAGCTAATTTTGAAACACTATGGCCCTGTCCCAAATGGCACACTTCATGTGCACTTGCAGTCTTGTGGACTTACAATGGCTGCCGCGTACATGTGCCCATAAGTCCACAAGACCTTATATCTCCCATTTGCCATTTTAGGTTTCAGAAGGGTGCTCCCCCTTTGAGGCCGATATGCACCCTCGATGCCCACTTTTGCCGAGGCCGAATTAGATTTTTTTTAACTTGTCGGATATAATGACATGTCAAAATGACAACTTTATAGTTCAATTAAAAATCTACTAGAAGGCCTAATTAAACATTTTCTAACAATTGGAAAACACACTTTCTGATAAGATAGATTAGCCTAAATATATATTTTTTTTATTCAGTTAGTACTGGGAAACTATATGCTATTGCAATAAGATTGAAAAAGTAGTTAACTGAAAGAGATAGTAATCATTTTTGTTACTAGTACATTGTGTTACTAGTTTTTAGTTTTAAGGAATACATGTCAGGTTGGCATGCCATAAAACGTGAGCATGCCTCGCTGTCTTGCTACCTGCCAATCATCCTGAACGAGTATCTAAATGGTCACGCCCAGATCGTGTTTATAGGCTTGTTGAAAGTGAATGTTCGCATACCTACGAAAACAAAGTGCAAACATCTCTGCGCCTTGGCTTTACAAAGATTTTTATTTTGAATGCGGTAGTCGCCACCAGCATGTTTATCTGGTGTGTGTTTTATTTGATCCTGCAATTAATAAAAGTTCTTGAGCAACCGAGGGCGCGGTGGAAACGACGCAGTCACGAGTGACGTAACTCAAATATTCAGCTCAGCTTGTTTAACAGGCCAGTTCTGTCACTGAAGAAAGACATTGTTATGATTTTCACAAAAATGTCTGAATATATTTATTAAGTAATTTAAAGAAGTACCAGCCAAAAGCAAAGGTATTAGCTACGAGTCAGATAAAACTTGGAAAGCTGTTCAGCATTTAAATATAATTATTTAAATTATATTTAATTTAAATTGTATATTCAAACACATCGTATTATTTCTTAAATAATGTTTAAATGTATATAAACATGAATACGTTCAATACTGACCTCTGTATTACCTTGAAAGATGGTCTGAATTCATACGTTTATAAAAATCGGTCTATTTCACAATATAAATACTTTTTAAAGGCACTTGTATTATTTAAGATTCAGTATTGTGAATAAACAAGCGTGTTTATGTGGTGCTGTAACCGCATTGTGGCTCGTGCCATGCTGACATCTCTATGAATGAGTGCTTGCATGGCAACAGACTGTGATTGGCTGTTTGTAGGGATACCCTACATGACCAGCACACAGTCAGAGTGTCTCGGCCAATCAGCACTGAGCTCAGAGGTGCGTAAGACGAGCTAACACACGCACACACAAATACACACGTACAGACAGTCAACATTAAGTGCATGCCAGTGTTTCACACACAAACAGCAGATGCCGACACATGCAGCTCATGTATTAGACGGCACTGTCTTTGCTAACTATGCTCAGTATGCAGCACTGAGAGTCTGCAGTCTAACTGCTATTCACTGCCCTTCCCATGAGCTATTTTTGATGAAGATGATGATGAAGTGATGTCTTTCTCCTCTGACCTCTGTAAGTCAACAGCATACAGAAAACATTTTAACCTCTCTGTTTGTGTGTTTGTATACTTTATATCTGATTTATATTTTATAATTATGTGAATGAAAAGAAAATGAAAAGATATGCTGGTAAATATATATATATATTTTTTTATATATATTTTTTTTACAATGGATAAATATAGAGCTGGGGGGGTTGTCATGCAAATAATTATAATGAAAAAAGAATAGGCTGCATTTTTTTTTGATAGATATTCTTTGTAGCCTTTTTAGTTAAATGGAGAAAATGCAGGTTAGGGTCCATTTTGACCCGTAAGAGATCGGCATAAAAATGCATATAGTTTTTAGAATTGGAACCAAACTTTACAAATAAGCCAAGACTCTCAAAATACACATTAATTTATATATTTATTTTAAGAAGAGATATAACCATTGTTTGAAAAAAATACCATGAGTAATATTTATGTTGTTTTTATTTTCTGTAAGAAAATATGTAGGTTTGATACATCCTGACTGTCATTAGTTATGTTCAAAAAAGAAATTACTGGTTAATACCAGTAATTCTCAGATTATGTTAAATAAAATTTCCCATGAATGTGAAATTTCAAAGAATTTCTCAATTTTGTTTTAAATTAATGAAAAACGACTAAATGTACTAATAACAAGGTAATAACATGGTAAAATTCAAACCTTTAAAAACGTTGTGCATTCCTCATTAATGAGAAGTTATTGATCAGATACAATGTGCGGTTTAATTGAAAAACATGTTATTTATCTTTATAAGCTATAAGCTTCCGTTCCACGGGTCCCAACAACGGATCCGGGAACGCAAAAGTCGTGTACAGATTTTTTTAATGCAGGGTTAAAGAAAAGAGTCTGAAAGATTCTGTTTTTTTAATGTAAGAACTCCCTCTAGTGGTGAACTAGCAGATAGATAGATAGATAGATAGATAGATAGATAGATAGATAGATAGATAGATAGATAGATAGATAGATAGATAGATAGATAGATAGATAGAT